>SEYY01003625.1:35000-42500 GCA_009176605.1 Armadillidium nasatum
TGGATTTCTGCTGCAAAGAAGTTATAATCAACCTACAAAAACAACCTACGAAAAACAACCTACCTACAAAGAAAAACAACCTACAAAGAATGCACATTTAACAACCTAACTTCGAAAGTGACTCTTCCTATTACTCAAACCGCTCCTTTCTCCAAACAAAGAGTAATCGTCCTCCAATACATCACATCAACAAAAGGAAGAAAACATCGTAGCAGATACTTTTGTCCCGCATTCTTCCGGTAACAGTAGAAGCTATCGATGTACCTGATGTTCCTACCTCTGATGCACCTGATGTTCCTACTAGGACGACGACTCTACATCCAGTGGTTCCTATTCTCAAGAGTACACTTTCCAGAAGAAACCCCCTCCGTCGAGTACGCTTCCCTGAAGATGTTCACTCCGTGTCTCGATGGGGAACTGATATATAGTGTAGTTACCCAAAATATAAAATAACGTTTTCTTTAATCAAAAATATTTTAAAGCGTTAACTTGTGAATTGTGTTCATTTTGTTTTAAAATAAGAAACCAACAGTCAAACCCTTGTGATAATTAAAAATAAAGTTTCTTTTTGTAATAAAAATAATTATAATAAATATATAAAAATATAAACTATTAATTAAAAAAATAAAACATATAAAATATAGTAAAAATTGTAAAATATTAATATAACAAATTATTAATTCATTTTTGGCGCCAAAACTATTTTGGCCGCTAAATTTGAATTGAAGGTAAAACCATTGTGAGAAACTATTATAAAATGTGAAATATTTTTATTTTATATTACATTATATTTAAAATTTCAATAAAAAATTGTCTTTTAAAAATTTTAATTATAATGTATTTTTAATGTGTAAATAAATAAAATATTGTTAAAATAATAATTTTCTAATTTAAATATATAATATTTTGTATAATATTTCAACATAGAATTGTAAAACTTTAATAATAATAACTTTGTTAAACATTTTTGTTAAAATTAGGGAATAATAAATAAAGTGGAAAACTCTCTACTTTTCTTACACCTTCCCAAATACTGAGATAATTTCAGAAGGCATAGAAATAGTAGTAACCTTTCCCTTTATTCCGAGGAGCCAAAGAAAAATCCGCCTCCACAGCCAAGCTTCCCAAGAAGAAGACGACCCAAGCAAAAGCCCTAAAAGAAGCAGTCCCAAGCAGAAGTCCCAAAAGAAGCTGCCCTTAGAAGAAGAAGTTCCAACGCCTCTGCTACCAAAAAGGAAACCC
Source organism: Armadillidium nasatum (assembly GCA_009176605.1). Classification (NCBI taxonomy): domain Eukaryota; kingdom Metazoa; phylum Arthropoda; class Malacostraca; order Isopoda; family Armadillidiidae; genus Armadillidium; species Armadillidium nasatum. The sequence goes on from SEYY01003625.1 coordinate 36,243, forward strand.
AGTTTGGCAGCTCCTTTTGCCCTCGACTGTGGTTAACCTTTTGAAGTAGCCTTCCACCTGAGGCTACAGACGTTCCACGGGCCTGAAGAGAAGTGGTGGCTACCACACGCCTACCAGTCGGCATTCCACAAGGGGACTTAGGAAACACCCAGCCTCCTGATCTATCCCCCTTCGCTACAACAAAGTGTAGTGACCTCCTGGACCATACATTGGTCACCACAGAGATAGTTAGGTCACTATATATATATATATATATATTTTTTTTTTACTGCTCCTTTTTTCAATAGATCGGTTATCGACCATTGTTGTTTATTTGTTGTTTATCCTTGCCAAAAAGAAAAAAAAATCAGCATTTAACTTTAGACGTGGAATGAGTCTTTTCAATCTTTTGAATTTTTTTTTTTTTTTTTCTGAAACTTTGCGCAAATTTTCATTGCCTCAACTAGGAGCTGAAGTTTAATTTTTAAGTAAAATAAGTTGGAGCCCAAAAAATTTACTTTAAAATAATTTGTACATTTATAACTTTAAGTGGAAAAAAATTTGCTATTAACCCTTTTTGTTATTTCATATTTGTAATAAATTTTATAAGAATTACCAATTTTTTTAAGTATTAAAGGAGTGAGAATCGTAACTGGAAACGTCAATGAATTTTATGCTCTGCAGTTAGATTTTTAATCCACTTTTTATTAAGTAAATAAAAACGACATTTATGAAATAAATAAACATAAGTTTGCTGAACAACATAGCTAAACAATGAACTTTTCATGTTTGAACATAGTTGTCAAGTTTCTAAAAGTAAAACAAAATTTCCCTAAAAGAAATACAAAACTTTAAACCAAGCTATGATAAAAGTAATCGAAATTCAGTACTCTTAAATTAAAATATAAAAACATCTAAATTTCTTCTTTTTCAGAAAAACATTTCCTGCAGACTAATATATGTTATATCACCTGTACTTAATTAACACCCTTTCATTACATTTTTGACAGAAAATATTTGATTTTTTATTTGATTTTTTTGCCACGCAAAAGAACTGTCACTTATTGGTAGAGATTGTAAATCAGTGATCGTAAGGAATCCAAATATTTTAATCCCAATTCCGATGTCAAAATTTTAATCCCCAAAGATCGGGATCCCGAAAAATCCCGGTATTCTGATCCCAATATCCCTATTATTTTATGGCCAAAGAATTTTGCAATTGGATAAAATATTTCGAAAAATATTTATAAAATTTCAATGATAAGTGCAACAAACACCCAACATTTCCGATCTTATTGTCAGAGTATCATAATTGAAACATCAAACCCTCTTTTCATCTTTAAGATCTGACACCAGTGGACGAGAAATGATGTCAGGGTTTCGACGAAGGCTCAGACAAAACGAAAAATCTGTGTCAGTTTACCAGTTTCTGTAGCTATAATGTTTGGTTGTTCTGTTTTACACTTCTACTATTTCGAAATTCATTATTAATTATTTTTTGTTATTTTTGATCAGTTGGAGCTGTTATATATATATATATATATATATATATATATATATATATATATATATATATATATATATATATATATATATATATATATATATATATATATATATATATATATATATATATATATATAATATATTATATTATATTTATATATTTTAATCAAATTTCAAATAGTAAATTATTTACCTTCTTCAAATTAGTTTTTTGTTCTGTGTAATATATATATATATATATATATATATATATATATATATATATATATATATATATATATATATATATATATATATATATATATATATATATATATATATATATATATATATATATATATATATATATATATATATATATATATATATATATATATATATATATATATATATATATATATATTATATATATATATATATATATATATATATATATATATATATATATATATATATTATATATATATATATATATATATATATATATATATATATATATATATATATATATATATATATATATATATATATATATATATATATATATATATATATATATATATATATATATATATATATATATATATATATATATATATATATATATATATATATATATATACCGCTTTTATATCCCAAATTTCAAGGCACAAATTACGCTTGCGTTGTTAGTAATTATAATGCAGTAATGTCATATGTTTTATTTTCATTAGGAAAAAAAAAAAAAAAAAAACTTCAGCTTCAGCTATCAGGATCCTCCCAGCATGTGGATCTGGGTTTGCCACCATTGTAAATATATAGTGACTGAACAACCGAAGCCAATGCATTAATAAAAAATTCAAAATCCAGATCTCGATCGATGATCCCGAAAAAATCATAATCCCGATCTCGATCCCGAATAATTTTCAATCCATTACGATCACTGTTGTAAATTCATGCAACTTTCTCACAGAGTAAAAGTAGAAAGAGTTAATATCTTTTTATGTTACTTATAGTCTATATGGTTCCTCCTCACTTTCTTTTACCCAAAGAGGAATTCATCAAATAAATTTGATAAACTTAAAGGTAAACTTTCAGATTCCTTTTTAATCCTTCAAATTGGCTGAATTATCTTTTGTTAAATCTTTTTTAGTTTATAAAAGGTTTTGCATTTTCAAATATTTTTAATGTCCATTCCATTAATTTGTTTTCTTTGAATTTCTCTTAGAAATTATAATTTTAAAATTCAATTTATATTACATTGATGTAAAGTTTGATATGTTTTCAAATAATCTGAAAATCTTTTCTCAACTGAAGATTTAACTCAACTTAAAATTACTACTTTTCATCGCTTTTTATAATAAAAACGAATTCGTAGTTTGAGGTGTGGGAATAATGAACGAAGAAGGGACTTTTCTCTTCCAGGTTTCCACAGTAAGTTCTTTAAAGTGATTTTATAATGTGAAGGAAATTTGTTCTGCAAATTTGGACTAATAATCAAGGCTATGTCAAATTCGATATCTTATATAACAAGAGACACATTCTTATTTAATATATTCCTCCTATAACCTAGCAGCCTTGGATGATTCTACAGCTTCATAAATTTTGAAGCAGAACAGCTAAATGGTTTTTACTGTATTTTTATTTATTTTAAATTATATTAATTAAAGCATTAAACAATTAAAAACAATGATATAAGCATTTATAAAGGTAATAAAAATATACAGCATAAAAACGTAATCAGCTCCATGATAAATCGGTAAATGGCCAGTTTGCTTATCGGTACATCCCTTATATATATATATATATATATATATATATATATATATATATATATATATATATATATATATATTATATATATATATATATATATATATATATATATATATATATATATATAAATATATAATATACTATAAAAAGCTTAGCTATTATATAAACATTTACTTCTCCATATATATGGAAATCTGCAGCTTAGTAAAAATAGACCGATTAATCCGCGTTTATTTCGAGTGACACATTTATGTGGTCAGGTAAATTGCTTACATTTTCTCAACCTTTCTTTATAGTTTCCATGTAATTAACATCTTTGAGATATTTTTAATTCCATTGGTGAAACTGTTTAATTATAATAATTGGTGTGAAGCCGTTTAATTATAATAATTGGTGAAGCTGTTTCATTATTATAAATGGTGAAGCTGTTTAATTATAGTAATTGGTGAAGCTGTTTAATTATAATAATTGGTGTGAAGCTGTTTAATTATAATATCGCCTTAAATACGTTTCATAAATTCGTTGGGACCGTATTAAAATATCGTTCCGTTGCTATCTTTAATCGTATTATCGATAGGAGGATATCATAGCTTTCGTTATCTTAAGTTAGTCATTTTTGGTTTATATATATATATATATATATATATATATATAATATATATATATATATATATATATATATATATATATATATATATATATATATATATATATATATATATATATATATATATATATATATATATATATACATACATATGAACTCAATTCATCCATCTCTCTAATTGTCATAGCCTTCTGCACAAATATGACATATTCGAAAACACACAACTCAAACCATTATTTCTTCTTAATATTCTCGATGTTTCTTTTTCTCGGGATCTTTCTTGGAAAGATTACATTACTTCTCTTTCTAAAGAAGCTTTTAAGAGTTTAGATATTCTGAGGCGCTTTTAGAATTTCTTCACTCCACCCCAGTTGCTTGTTCTTTATAGGAGTGTTGTTTGCCTCTATATGAAGTACGTCTTAAGCATCTAGGGTGGTTCCATTCATACAACTCACCTCGCAATCCTGGGATCTAGGGCTTTTCGTCTTGAAACTGAACTCTTTCTCTCTCACTAACTCATTCCAGTCTCTTTCTGCTCGTCGAACTGTTGCGTCTCTCTCTCTCTCTCTCTCTCTCTCTCTCTCTCTCTCTCTCTCTCTCTCTCTCTCTCTCTCTCTATCTTTATCTCTATCTATCTATCTATCTATCTATCTATATATATATATATATATATATATATATATATATATATATATATATATATATATATATTATTTATATATATATATATATATATATACTATCTATCTTTGTACAATCGCTATTTAAAACGGACATTGGTCTTCAGAATTCTCCCGTCGCATACGTCCTCCACTGAGAATGTTACGTGCAATACGCCCTTCTACACAGTTTCGTCCTTTCTATGTCAAACTCTGTCCCCAGACTTAATTACTATGCTCGATCTTACCTGTATTCTACTGGTAAAGTCTGGAACTCATTCCCTATACCTTTTTTCTGAATTTTCTCGTGACTTTCGCAACAAACGCCGTGCATCGAGCAGTGATCCCGATCTCGTGGAATCCCGATATTTTAATCCCGAGTCCGGTGTGAAAATTGTTAATCTCGAAAAATCTCGGTATTCTGATCCCGATATCTCGATTCTTTTTTGGCGAGAGAATTTTGTAATCTGGCAAAAATATTTCAAAGAATATTCATAAAATTTCAATGATAAGTGGAACCAGCACTCAACATTTCCGATTTTATTGTCAGGGTATCATAATTGTTGCCAAGCACCAGCACACGCGTGAAACCGCAAACCCTCTTTTCATCTTCTAGATCTGATGCCAGTGGACGAGAAATGATATCAGCGTTTTGGCGAAGGCTCAGACATAACGAAGAGTCTGTGTCAGTTTACCAGTTTCTATAGTTGTAATGTTTGGTGGTTCTGTTCTACACTTCTACTGTTTCGAAATTCTTTGTTAATTATTTTTTGTTGTTATTTTTGATCAGTAGGAGTGTATAATGCAAGTTTAGGATATACTTTATTATATTTTATTCAAATTTCAAATAGTAAATTAATTTGCATTCTTCAAATTAGCTTTGTCCTTCTGTGTAATTGGTGAATATATATATATTTATATATATATATATATATATATATATATATATATATATATATATATATATATATATATATATATATATATATATATATATATATATATATATATATATATATATATATATATATATATATATATATATATATATATATATATATATATATATATATATATATATATATATATATATATATATAATATATATATATATTCAATGTTCCTATAATCCTGAGAAGAAGTGCCTTTTGGCAGTACTTTAAGCCGCACAGTACGGAGAAGAGCATTGCAGTTTGTCAACTGAAGTCATGCAGAGGTACGTCAACCGCAAATATCAAGTTGAGTAGCGGTTTGATAAAAAGGAATGAGGGTTCATTTGTAGTCGAAGCATAAAAAGGAGTTTGATGAATGTAAAAAGCTGCAGAAAAAAAAGAACAACATGAATTATTGGAAGATGAAATACAAGTTTTTTCCGAATTTGGCTCACGCGACTCAACGTATCCTCGCGGCACCATTGAGTAGCGTTTCATCGAATGACAATTCAAAAGTTGGTAAACGCTTGATTACTGACACCTGTTCTCGATTTCTGCCACAGAATGCAGAGATGCTCATCAGGTTAAATTACAATGTTCGCGCAGTGGAAAATAGCTCTTTGTCAGTCCTCAAGGAGCACAGGGAGTTCAAAAACAAACAATTAGACACATTACATGAATATCAATTGGCTGCTGAGCTCTACATATTACCGCAGTGAAGCGGCAGAGAAAATAGCGACTGCGGAAGAAGGAGACTAACTAAAAGGAAATAAGAAATGTTTTTATTAATAAACTAAAAGGAATCATATTAAAAAGAATG
>SEYY01003625.1:47500-65000 GCA_009176605.1 Armadillidium nasatum
ATATATATATATATATATATATATATATAATATATATAATATATATATATATATATATATATATATATATATATATATATATATATATAGTGATATTGCGAATATCCGCATCCGTGCATCCTCCCGAAATAAGTATTTTTTTTTTTTTTTTTTTTTTTTTTTTTAAATAGGTGTAAAAAAAATTTTTTAGCTTAGGAAAGTTAAATAATTTTATTCAATATTTGGCTGAATTTTGCATTCTTATTTCAATGACTTTTGAAGCTACTCAACATGATTTAGACCCGCCGAACATTAGCGACATTTGTGGAATGAAGTAACTCCGGTTTCAAATAGCTAAAAAGGATATATATATATATATATATATATATATATATATATATATATATATATATATATATATATATATATATATTATATATATATGTATATGACAGGAAAATTTTCCGCACGCTAGGATTCGAAACCACCGACAACAGCGTCGCCGTTAGAAAGTGAACATAAGACTCTACCACTGAGCTACACCGCCTTCCCAAAAAACAAGGCATAGTTGAACAGTTTTCAAATTCTTATGCTTCGAATCCCTGTAGCAACTCGGTACTTATTAGAATTGCTAAATTTGTCGCAACAGTTGTTGTGCCCATGTTGGCGTTGCTTGACCTTGGTTGGTTGCTCCTGTAACCTAGGAGCCCCAGCAAAATGCCATGTAGCCCCAGTAGGGGTTCCAAGCACCCTCCTATGGATTTCTAATATATATATATATATATATATATATAATATATATATATATATATATATATATATATATATATATATATATATATATATATATAACTGAAATTAAAATTAAAAAAGAAAAAAGCGACCAAAATTTTTCTTTGTTTTCATATTTAAAAAAAAAATCCATTGCAATCTCTGATAATCCGAACAGATATGGAGAGGCAGCGAAGGGGGTAGCGGGAAGGGGGTTCAAAACAAAAAAGTTGCCAATGTACGGCATGTCTTAAGAATGCCACTTCTAACAAAGGTCTTATATTACGTGCCACGGATGGATCTTCTTTTTATTCATCAAAGTTGGCACCTCATTTCCATGTCATTTAATCAAGAGAGGGAAATCTGTGCTATAATTTTTCATTCTAGGAATCGCATGTGAGACCTTCACTTTACTAGATCGTCACGATACCATATTTTCTAGTCAATGATTCATAACTTTTATATATAGTTATTAGCAAAACTTTTTTAATTATGGAACTTACTTAAGGTATGGATCATGAGTGCAATTTGATTTCCGAAGATAAAACATGCTGAAGACAGTGAATGGATCATCACTGCGAATGTTATTGAAGATTCAAAACTTTATGATAAAAATAATTTAAAGATTGGGTGATTTCTACGCTGTCATTGCATATGTTATTCCTCTACTAAAATCACTAAGAACATTGATCAAGAGCATCACAAAGGTGTACTAAATCATATATAAATGCGGATGATTTGTAGCAGTTATTTACCTATATTCAAGAAACACATTTTTTTAAGGTGTTAAGACATGAAATTGAATCTTTGGGTGTTAGCGATATTTTTATAGTAGCAACTTCTCACTGTACAAATCCGGTTTTCATTTTATCTTCCGTGATGGCAAGAAAAAAAATTAATATTGTTAGCTTGTTTTCAAAATCAACAAAAGAATTGAGAGTTAACAGCAAGAGCAATCGAAAGAGTATTAAAGAACGAATTCTCAAGAAAAAAGAGAACAAAAATTAACTGATTCTCTTTGCGTGAAATAGTGACGATGAGTAGAAGATTAAAGACAAAAATTAAGCTGATTAAGATAATTGATTTTGTCTCCTAAGAAAGATAAGAATCAAATGAGTTAATATTTTTGAAATATGGAAAAATACTCCAACTTGCTTGGCGGTGTGTATCAGTGTTCCAAGTGAACGTGGCATGAAGAAATGTAGAGAAACTTCTAGTTCGTAAGAGTAAGTTACTTTTATTAATATAGCTCAAGTATTAAACGAAAAATTTTGACATTAAGTGTAAATGCTCAGAGGTTGGAGATAGGATAATGGTGGGATGCATGATTGAGTGGCTTCTTATTCCAGATCATGATGTGATGCATGATTGAGTGAGTTCTTATCCCAGATCATGATGGGATGCATGATTGAGTGGCTTCTTATCCTAGATCATGATTGAGTGAGTTCTTACTCCAGATCATGATTGGAATCATGATTGAGTGGGTTGTTATCCCAGATCATGAGGGATGCATGATTGAGAGTTTTTATCCCAGATCATGAAGGGATGCATGATTGAGTGGGTTCTTATCCCATATCATGATGGGATGCATGATTGAGAAGGTTCTTATCCCAGATCATGATGACATGTTCAAAAAGACCTGTATCCATTCCGAGACTTTTACTTTTCTTGAGATTAATTATCATAGATCCTTTAGCTGACCAGGAGATTAATTATCACAGTAACTTTACCTGATCAAAACATTGGATGCCTCAAATGTAAATATTGTTTTTTGTTATATTTGTTAAATTATTTCGGATTAAATGTTGATGATTCACATCGCAGATATTAAAGTTATCAACACATTCGTAAACTCACTTAATAGTCTTTTTTTATATTTGTTTTTGTTTCTATCATATTTTTCCAGTAGAATGGGAAGTAATATCTCGGGACAAGGCGTCTTAATTATGCATTTAAACGATAATATTGCAGAATAACAGTATAACTTGTAGTTGATACGTTGATGGCAGCTAAACGTATGTCTCATCATGCGAAAGCCAATCTCGAAGTATGGATATCTCGCACATGCATCATTGCTCTATTTAATCAACCGTAATAGGCCACGATAAGCAATAATATATATATATATATATATATATATATATATATATATATATATATATATATATATATATATATATATATATATATATATATATATATATATATATATATATAGAGAGAGAGAGAGAGAGAGAGAGAGAGAGAGAGAGAACTTGTATAGGAAAATACATTGATAAATACATTGATTTGGAATGAAAAGAGAACATTGTCCTTGATGTTAATGTTTCTCTCACTTTATTTGACAAATAAATTTGTAATTTATTCCTGCATGTCTTCATCTTTTCTCAGCTTCATATAGCGATAAAAGTATTTATTAATATTTGAAAGTTAAGTGGCGTAAGTTGGAATGTCTTCTGAAAATGACTTTATTATTTGATTCAATTTGGAGGCAATAACTCGTACCCTGCAACTTGAGAAAGCTGCGTTGTAGTGACAGAAGGAATGAAAAATTTAGATCATTTGAACAAAATTTCTTTGACTCTTTAGATATAGGAAAAATTACATTAGTGAGTTTCTTGACTAACTAAAATCTAAAATAATAACTGTATATTTATGATACAATAAAATTTGTTCTCTTATTTTATCCTAGATAAATTTTCTGTAACATCACATTCTACTCTCTTTTTCTCTTTTCTCTCTCTCTCTCACTCTCTCTTATACACACACAATTTCATTAATTTAATATTGCTAATTTCAATGAATACCATTTAAATAAGTGGCGAGTGCGTAAGTCTGGAACAAATAGTGTTGTGAAGCATTTTGTAACACTGTTAAATAATGCCCTGACCGATTTCTCCTTGTGGAATGAAACCCCTTTTAAAATAGAGCGAGATTCAAACCTTACTTCCTTTAGCATTAAATTCATTGAACGGGGACTCGAATGTTTTTTTTTTTTTTGTAATAGTCTTTAACCATAAGCCTTGGATTGCTAAAAAGGAAATGTCTTATGTATGTAAATTTATTCATGACAATGCCAGGCCAAGATGGCGGCTTGGCTCCCGTCTTGACGTTGCTTCGGGAAAGCCTCCCAAACAAATAATCCAAAACACAAAATATGGAAAATTCTAGAAAAAATATTCCCACCCAACCTCTTTTGTTTCTTTTTTTTTTTTTTTACACACACACACACACACACACACACACACACATATATATATATATATATATATATATATATATATATATATATATATATATATATATATATATATATATATATATATATATATATATATATATATATATATATATAACCGTGTAAAATTTTAGACAGTTTAACACCCCACAGGAAATAAAAACAAAAATTAAAATTGGAGCAAGCCTTTCGAAGGGATAGCCACCCTTCCTCTTTCAGGCTCTAGTTTATTAATAAACTAGATTAATTAATAAATTAATTAATTTTAATTAAAATTAATAAATACTGTCTATATTAGTGATGGATCGGATGTCATATTTTCCAATTTGCGGATGCGGATGTTGAATTTTGGAGAAGTGCGGATGCGGATGCGGATGCGGATGTTGAATTTTCGAAAGTGCGGATGCGGATGTTGAATTTTCGAAAGTGCGGATGCGGATGCGGATGCGGATGTTGAATTTTCGAAAGTTCGGATGCGGATGCGGATGCGGATGCGGATGCGGATGTTATATTATATATATATATATATATATATTATATATATATATATATATATATATATATATATATATATATATATATATATATATATATATATATATATATATATATATATATATATATATATATATATATATATATATATATCACTATCACCTTTCCAACTTTCGTGAGGTGGTGCCCGCCACAATTCCCTTACAAACATAACTATTCTTACCTTTCAACGCTTTCACCACCTCCCTCCATCTCTGTCTCCACAAATCTTCTACCCTCGTCTAAACTCAAATTCCTTCCATCAAAATCACTCTCCACTCCATCCATCCATCTCCACTTCGGCCTTCCCCTCCCCTACCCTTCCCCTATCTACATCGGATCTACGTACCTTGCCAACCATTCTGTTCTCTTTCATTCTTCACATATGTCCAAACCATTTTAGCACATCCTCCTCCTCTCTATCAATTACACCCTTCTTCCATTTACACATCTCCCTTATTCTTTCATTTCTAATCCTATCAATCCTTCTCAATTTATATATCGCTCTCAAATCTTTCATCTCAAAGACATTGAAACTTTTTCTCGACCGAGCACTTATCGTCTATGTTTCACACACATACAATACAGAAGGTGAACACATACATTCAAACATTCTTATCTTTATTTCTTTCGAAATTTTTCCTTTCTTCCATACTTTTCTTAGGCCCCCCAATACTTTCATTCCTTCTACCACTCTGTTCTTTATTCCTTTTTCCGTCCCACCCTTACCTTCCACCCAACATTACTAGATATTTGAATTCATTCACCTCCTCAAGTTTCCATTCTCACACTTCTACAAACCAATTCCTCCCTCCACATTTCCTCATCCCCACCTCCAATCCTCATAACTTTATTCTTCGCTGGATTGAATTTCAATCTCGTGTTTGCACATTTCCCTTCAAACTCTCTCACAAGTATTCTCATCTTTTCTCCAGATTCTGCCACCAACACATGCCGCATCATCTGCAAAAAGTAAAACATTCACTTCACATTCACCCTCCATATTTCTCAACGTAATACTCTTCCCTTCTCTCTCCATTTTTCTAAGTAAACCATTCATCAATAGATTAAATAACATGGAGATATTACAAACCCCTGTCTCAATCCCACTCCTATGCTAAACCAATCCGATAGTTCTCTCTTCACCCTCACTCTTGATCTACAATTCGCATATATATATATATATATATATATATATATATATATATATATATATATATATATATATATATATATATATATATATATATATATATATATATATATATATATATATATATTAGTGATGGATCGGATGTCATATTTTCTAATTTGCGGATGCGGATGCGGATGCGGATGTCGAATTTTGGAGAAGTGCGGATGCGGATGTTGAATTTTTGAAAGTGCGGATGCGGATGCGGATGCGGATGTTGAATTTTGAAAGTGCGGATGCGGATGCGGATGCGGATGTTGAATTTTCGAAAATGCGGATGCGGATGTTGATTTTTGTGCGGATGTTCCGCATCCGCGCATGCGGATGCGGATGCGGATGCCATCACTAATATATATATATATATATATATATATATATATATATATATATATATATATATATATATATATATATATATATATATATATATATATATATATATATATATTATATCATAACATATATTTTTTTTTTTTTACATCCGCGTATAGGATGCGGATGTTAAAGTTCTATTTTATAGTCTATAGGTTCATATATATATATATATATATATATATATATATATATATATATATATATATATATATATATATATATATATATATATATATATATATATATATATATATATATATATATATATAATATATATATAATATATATAAAAAAAAAAAAAAAAATAATAATAAAAATATAAATTAATATATATATATATATATATATATATATATATATATATATATATATATATATATATATATATATATATATTATATATATATATATATATATATATATATATATATATCACTTCCGCTCAATGGCATAGCCTTATTCAAGGAGAGGGTGTTATATCAATTAGAAAATACGGAAAACCCTACGAGTCCCACCTAACGCAAATTTCATCTGTGAGCACAGGCGTGGGTTTTAAAGTAATTGAGATTAAATTCGACAGGAAACATAAGACGGGAGAGAATTCCACAAAACAAAGGTGGCTGGAAAGAAAGAGGCATCACAGCGGACAAACTGTAGTTGCCTATTTTCATCCAAAATTTATGTGCAGACAATGCACCCCTTGTGGTACGAGACCGTCGTAAAGGCGGAAGTATACGATTGAACAGCCCCTCGAGCATTTGCCGCTGTAGTACCTATTGAAAAGAGATAAGGTTCCAACGTTACGTCGAAAAGATAAATGGTCAAGTGAATTAGAAAGAGTGGAGCAACTTATAAGACGGGTGAAACTTGAGCCACTTGTTGAGGCCATTGTATAATTGGAGTAACTGAGAAGAAATAAAAATTCTAGCAGCCTAAGCAGAATTCCCAGCTTTTTTTGAGATAGCACTATCAACCATTGTGTTGAGAGGTTTCCAAGACATTTTTTTGTTTATGTGAAAGCTAAGGATGTTTATACTGTCAACAGGAGAGACGGGAGAACCATCGAAAGAAATAGAAGAGTTAGGAGGTGTCTTTGAGAAGGAGATGCAAAAGTAGGAGCAGATTTGAAATGAGTAGAATAATGGAGGATCGACTCATATGAATGGATAAGGTTAGATGAGCAGCTGAGAAAATCCTTAATGCAACGTAGAAATAGAGTAGGAGACAATCCAAAACTCTGAGGAACACCAATATTGACAAGTAATGAAGAAGATGTCGAAATGGAACGAATTTAAAGAAAACTAGACATAAGTAAGCAAAGGGAAGGAGGAAACCGAAATGAGGGGAGCTTAGAAATCAGTGACAAATGCCATACCAGGTCAAATGCTTTAGATATGTCAAGCGCCATCACACAAGTCTCTCCATGGTCTCTAAGGGCAAAAGACCAAAAATCTGTGAGATAAGAAAGTATATAACCAGTAGACCTTGAAAGTCTAAAACCAACTGATGATCAGAAAGAAAGGAATGGGATTCCAGATGATCTAAGATGTGAGAGTTGAGAAGGGTTTCAAAGATTTTAGACAGAATACAAGTGAGAGCTATAGGGAGATAGTTGGAAGGATCAGAGCGGCTACCTTTCTTCGGAATAGATTGGACTAGTGCGCTTCCAACACTGAGGGAAAGTACTAGTATTGAGTCATAAAGAGAAAAAATGAACGAGGGAAGGAGCCAGCTCAGAAGCATACTCCCTTAAAACACAAGTCGCTTGTCTTCCTAACGTCTACCGTGGCTCAAACGGTAGAGTGATTGACTCACGTGCTTGAGAGCGCCGGTTCGATCCCACTTGGGGATCCTAGGTATATACTACGTAGAAAAGTTCTTCTCCTAGAATAAGGCAATGCCCGTGAGATGTGAACTTTTATTTAAGAAAAATATATATATATATATATATATTATATATATATATATATATATATATATATTATATATATATATATAATATATATATATATATATATATATATATATATATATATTATATATATATATATATATATATATATATATATGAAATAACAATAGTGGTAATTAACTAGATTTTTGTTCACAAAAACTATATAACATGGACGTTGCAATATGTACTACCAATGTCGATAAAGAAGAATCTTTATTTTTGATATTTTATTTAAAAAAAAAAAAAAAAATTTTTTTTTTTTTTTTTTTTTTTTTTTTTTAAGATTCTATTTAAATTTCTATTTTTTCGTCATATTTACTTATATATCCAGCTATTTAATCATAAGAAGAAGATAATCTTTCTTCAAGATATTAAAAAAATAATTTTTTTTATTACTAATTCTTGAAGATCATTGTGACGAAATATAATTATATTATATATATATATTTATATATTATATATATTATATATTTTTTTTTTTTTTTTTTTTTTTTTTTTATTTATATTTATATATTTTATATATATTATATATATATATAATATATATTATATATATATATATATAATATATATATTAAAAATTTATTTAATATATAAATTTTAAAAATTTTTTTCATTATAAAGGAAAAATCATTATATATGGAAACTTTTTCTTTATTTTATTATATTATATATTAAATATATATATATATATTATATATAATATATATATATATATATATATATATATATATATATATATATATATATATATATATATATATATATATATATATATATATATATATATATATATTATTAGCGTACCCATTGCTTAATGGGAGGCAAAACAATGTGCCAGATAAAAATTTGCATTCCAAATGTATAAAAGGGTGGCTGAACAACGTTGCCAAATGTTAAAACACATTTTGATTCTTTTTTAAACTTTTATAATACAAAATCTGTAATTTTCTAAAATTGTTGGAGAAAATGCATATATTCATTAATTTAAGTGAATAACAAATTAAATCTCAATTAAAATTATATCTAAAATTTCAGTTCTTTTGACCTCTTTTCAAATTTTATTCAACCCTGACCCTGTTAAAATCCCAGCCCCTGTCGGTCTCTAACAATGACTCTATTGCCTTCTTTATGGAAGGCAACAAAGAATGAAATCCCCATACTAGCAAGAGTATATTTGTACTTACCAGCAAGCTCCAGCGCCAGTGAAAGGGAAATCAATTAAAAAAGATAGAATCAAACTATTGCCGAAGAAAGTAGAAATGCTACTGTTTTTAAAATACAGTCTTAGAGCAGTAACATATTCAACGTCTCTGCCCTCTGTTCCTTAACATTTCACTCCCCCAAATTCTAAAACTTATGATATAAATGATCAAGATGATTCTGATAGTGAATAATGATTTAAGTGAATGAATTGTTTGTTTCCTCTTTTATGTTGCATTCATTTTGCCCCACCTAATATGTAACGAAGGTATAATGGAATTAAAATCTTAATTTTCTTATATTTTGTTTGATTTAATCCACCATAAGTAAGTATAATTTGCATTTAATCCCGGGAGGTAAACCCCGATTTTACCTGATTATTTACCGGGGCCGGGCCCCGGTCGGTCCTTAGTTCTAGGGCGTAATGACGATTTTTTTGCAGAGATGTCTTTGCGCCGAAAATTATTTCAAGATTTACAATCTGCATTTTGCGAATTTGTAATTTGCAAAATTATATTCTAGGTTATAATAAAGTATAAACTTAAAAATTTAATATCTCCCTCTCTCTCACAAACACGCTCTCGCATACACACAAGCACACACACACACACACACACACACACACACACACATACACACACACACACACATATATATATATATATATATATATATATATATATATATATATATATATATATAATATATATATATATATATATATATATATATATATATATATATATATATATATATATATGCAGGTATGGAGCAAGAAGGTAATGAGGGAAAACAGGTTTTTCTTGAAAGGACTATTAATTTTATCTGACTTTTACACAATTCAAAACGTAACTATAAATATAATCATAGCTATTAACCTAATATTTAAAATATGCAGAAGCTATTTAACCTTTTAACTTATATATATATATATATATATATATATATATATATATATATATATATATATATATATATATATATATATATATATATATATATTGGTGATGGCATCCTCATAAAAATTAACATCCGCATCCCCACTTTCGAAAATTCAACATCCGCATCCGCACTTTCGAAAATTCAACATCCGTATCCGCACTTTCGAAAATTCAATATCCGCATCCGCACTTCTCCAAAGTTCGACATCCGCATCCGCATCCGCACTTCTCCAAAATTCGACATCCGCATCCGCAAATTAGAAAATAGGACATCCGATCCATCACTAATATATATATATATATATATATATATATATATATATATATATATATATATATATATATATATATATATATATATATATATATATATATATATCTATATATCTAAAGACGTCTTTTCTGCTCCCTCAAAACTTAACACTAGGAAGGCGTTCGGTCTTAATGGTATCCTTCCTGTAGTTCTCAAAACTTATGCTTCAGAGCTTGCACCCTTCCTTGGTAAACTATTTCGTCTATTTCTTTCTACTTCAACCTTCCCTTCTTACTGGAAACGTGCTCGCTCATTCAGCCTGTGCCGAAAAGGGGGACCCCTCTCAACCCTCTAACTATCGTCTCAAATTTCTTTAACCAATATTGCTATGAACAATCCACAATGAAAGAATAAGGGAGATGTATAAATGGAAGAAGGGTGTAATTGATAGAGAGGAGGAGGGTGTGCTAAAATGGTTTGGACTAACGTGTAGAATGAATGAGGACAGAATGGTGGGCAAGGTACTTAGATCCGATGTGGATAAGGGTAGGGGGAAGGGAAGGCCGAAGTGGAGATGGATGGATGGAATGAGAGAGATTTTGATGGAAGTAATTTGAGTTTAGAAGAGGGTAGAAGTTTAAATTTATGAATGGAATTATCCCATTGATAAATTGGACTTCAAATCTAACACTTATTTATTTATTGTTTTATATTATAAGAAGTTTATTTTCTGGATATAAAAATTGTAGAGAACATAGCCTCTACGATTATATAAAGGACGGTGAATTTTTATGAATTCAATTAATTTACGAGGGATCAAGATACAACAAACATCGAATCAATCCATGGAAGACTAATCAAGAAGATGAACGAATGAAATAGAAAAACATCAAATGGAGCTCTTAGCTATCTTGCAAGAGTAACCTCTAGCTATATGGGAGAGGTAAATATCCATTCTTCAAGAAGATTTAACTAGTCTCTTCTAAGATCTTACTTAAGATGATTCCTCAAGAGAAGTAAACTTCTAAAGGCCTATTATGATATTATAACTAAAGTTGTCGAACTCACGGAACGTCCTCCAAAGAGATCTCGGATATTTAAAACTACGCTACCTTATTAAATATATTCTAAAATCATTTATTGACATTCCTTTGCTAATTACCGTTCTAAAATCTAATGATGTGTCTAGCTGATTAGCGTGTTCATCGTCTTCTCATAATAAAGAATATCCCAACATACAAATTTCTTTACAATATATATATATATATATATATATATATATATATATATATATATATATATATATATATATATATATATATATATATATATATATATATATATATATATATATATATATATATATATATATATATATATATATATATATATATATATATATATATATATATATATATATATATATATATATATATATATATATATATATATATATATATATATATATATATATATATATATATATATATATATATATAGTGATGGCATACGCATTCGCATATTCATCAAAATTAACATCCGCATCCGCATCCTCATCAAAATTAATATCCGCATCCGCACTTTTCGAAAATTCAACATCCGCATCCGCATCCGCACTTTCGAAAATTCAACATCCGCATCCGCACTTTCGAAAATTCAACATCCGCATCCGCACTTCTCCAAAATTCGACATCCGCATCCGCATCCGCAAATTAGAAAAATGACATCCGATCCATCACTAATATATATATATATATATATATATATATATATATATATATATATATATATATATATATATATATATATATATATATATATATATATATATATATATATATATAATAATAATAATAATAATAATAATAACGATAATAATACAATAAAAAGTATCAGCGTTATCTATAGCGATAATTTTTCTTAAAAATAGTGGCGACAACTGTATCAATATTTATGCGTTGAAAAATGACGCAGGCAATGTACTAAATTTACATATTGCGAAAGGAAAAAAATATATACTCTATTAACTATGAATTTATTAAGTAGTTGGTACTTTTTTTTTTTACATTTACCATTTATTTACTTTGCAAAAGCACCAACATTTGAAACTGCTTATTGTAAGTTTGTGGTTTCTCATTGAGAAAAGACTTTCTTCAGCTGAGTCGAAAACTAAATGCATGGGATGAATATTTTGAATTTTGAAATTAAATAATTTGAATCTTTGGCTCGCTTTTTAAATGCATCCAGAAATTTTTTAATTTATTTCTATTTTTTTCTCTCTCTCCTCAGCTTCTCTACGCTTTTCAGTGAAAAGTTTCTTTACCAATTACTAATAAAATTTCTGCTTTTTCTTATGATATCTTTCTGATTAAAGAAACTCTTGAAGAAGTTATTCTGTCAAAGCAAAATATAATATTGGGGTTGACAGAAATGGAGAGAGAGATTAGAGTCGAGATGAGTGAACAGAAATATTGGGGTCGTGAAGAATGAATAAATAGATTGAAGTCGAGAGGATGGACAGAAGATTGGGGTTCAGAAGACTGGGCAGAAAGATTGAAGTCGAGAAAAATGGTCAGAAAGATTGTAGTTGAGAGGAATGAGCAAAGATAGGAGTCAAGAAGATTTGACAGAAAGATTGGAGTCGAAATGAGTGAACAGAAAGATTGGAGTTAAGAGGAATGGACAGAAGATTGGGATAGAGAGGATTGGACAGAAAGATTGAGGTAGAGAGAAATGGACAGAAAGATTGGAGTCGAAATGAGTGAACAGAAAAATTGGTGTCGAGAGAAGAGAACATAAAGATTGAGTCGAAATTAGTGAACAGAAAGATTGGGGTTCAAAGGACTGGACAGAAAGATTTGAGATCGAGATAAAAGGGCAGAAATATTGGAGTCTAGAGGAATGGACAGAAATATCGAGGTTAGGAATTGACAGAAAGATTGGAGTCGAAATGAATGAACAGAAAGATTGGGGTCGAGAGAAATGGACAGAAATATTGGAGTCGAGAGGAATGGACAGAAAGACTGAGGTCGAATAGGAATAGACGGTAGATTGGAGTCCAGAGGACTGAACAGAAAGATTGAGGTTGAGATAAATGGACAGAAGTATTGGAGTCGAGAAGAATGGACAGAAAGATTAGGGTCAAGAGAGAGATGAACAGAAAGATTGGACTCAAGAGAGATGAACAGACAGATTGGACTCGAGAGGAATTGTACAGATAGATTGGAATCGAGAGGAATTTACAGAAAGATTGAGGTCAAGAAAAACGTATAGAAAGATTGGTGTCCAGAAGACTAGACAGAAAGATTGAGGTCGAGTAGAGAGAAATTGACAGAAAAGATTGGAGTTGAGAGGAAGAGACAAAAGGTAATGTAACTCACTGAGAAAATGACTGAATCTTTAAAATAAAATAAAAATAATTATCAAGATTTTTTATGTTATATTTTTTTAACAGAACTATATGCCGCAGAATAGAATATTACATTATTACGATCATAATCACTATGGCAGCTATGCCTAATAATATATGTATGAAAATGGCTGCAAAACCGTTTGGGCATTAATTTAATTGTAATAAGTATTAAAAATAGATATGAAACCTTTAAATAGAGGAAATTTTCATTAATCCGTCAATCAGAACTTCTATCAAAGGTCGATACATAGTTATATATATATATATATATATATATATATATATATATATATATATATATATATATATATATATATATATATATATATATATATATATATATATATATATATATATATATATATATATATATATATATATATATATATATATATATATATATATATATATATATATATATATATATATATATATATATATATATATATATATAATATATATATATATATATATATATATATATATAATATATATTATCCTTTATATGAAAAGGAAAAAAGCAAAAAAATAAATGAAAGTTTAACTACTGAAAAATATGTAAATTAAAATGAAAAATGAATAAATGAGGAAACTTACATGAACACCTGACGAGTTAGAGATAAGAAAAGACAAAATTATAAGGTAATAAAAACAAAGAAAAAAAATTGACAGAAGACAATGGGTGTCGTATTCTTCCTGTCACTCACACACACACACACACACACACACCTCTGTTAACATGTAAGAAACCACTCATTGTGGAAATGATGTTTAAAGCAAAGCCTTGAAGGCTCGATACCACTGGACGAGTTTGCAAGCCGCGAAGCGAGTTTACAAGCCGACGAGTGAGGGAGTAGTCGATTAAAACTGAACTAGTAAACTCGCCACTCGTCACTCGCTACGTTGAGTCATCTATCCTCTCGTAATGTATATTCTTCTTTTCGAGTGTTTCCACCTCTCGCCTCTCGGTAAACCTATTTTAGAATTTTAAATTAAATGTCAAAGTGGAATATCAATAATGATATTTAATTTTTGGAAATATATGAAAAATATTCTTTACAATGAAACATTAAAAATACGAATATTTAAATATTAAAACGAAAAATGTGCTCCAAAATTTGTACAAACATTTAACCATCTTGTTTCAAATTAAATTACAAGCTTAGTTTCTTCACTCAAAGTGTTTATTCTATGTTTTCATTGTTTGCACCTCTTGGTAGTCTTGTGAGCGAGTCGTCTATTACGCTGAGCGAGTTTACAAGCCAGCGAGTAGATTGTAAAGTAGACGGGTCCTCAACTTTTCAGCAGCGAGTAACGAGCTAGCTTGTTTACCCGCTGGGGTATATTACACTGAGCGAGTTTACTTGCTGCTAGTAAACTCGCCACTCGCTGGATTGTAAACTAGCCCAGTGTAATCGAGCCTTAAGAAAGCAAGTATATCTATCTACACTAAATTCACGGATTACTTTTTGCATTGATAGCGAAGGCGTGGAAACTCAGCCCTTTATTTTTCAAAGGCCTGGATCAGCATATGAATGCTTTAAAAATATAAGCCTTATAATAAACAAATCAGTAAGCTTGAAATTTACTTATATATAATGCATATTTTTCTATATGTCTTGTATGTAAATTATGACATGTGTTATGTTTGTTAGGGTCGTCCTAATTCTTAATTTATTTATTGATTTTTATTCCTTTAATGTAAAATGTCACCTGATAAAAGTGACTTCTTCTTGTCCTCTCAGTAGTCGTGTTCCTTGAAGCTTTGTTCACTATCACTATCATCACCTTCCAAACCTGTAAACTGGTGCCTATCAGGTGCTACTCCTCCAGAATCATCTTCATGCATTTCTGTCTTCAAATAATTATATATATATATATATATATATATATATATATATATATATATATATATATATATATATATATATATATATATATATATATATATATATATATATATATATATATATATATATATATATATATATATATATATATATATATATATATATATATATATATATATATATATATATATATATATATATATATATATATATATATATATATATATATATATATATATATATATATATTATATATATAATATATATATATATATATATATATATATATTGTTCTCTTTTTCCAGTACTTCCATTGTCTTGTTCCTTCTTTCCTTTAAATGATTTTATTTATTTATTTTTTTTTTTCAGAGTAATGAATCAGCGAGAACCAGACCCGGACGCGATAAAAATGTTTGTTGGTCAAGTGCCTCGATGTATGGACGAGAATGATCTCCGAAAAATGTTTGAAGAATTTGGTGAAGTCTTTCAGATCAACGTTCTCAGAGATAAGATAACAGGCACAAGCAAAGGTTCTTTTACTCTTTCATTAATATACAATTAAAAAAAATGTCCCTTTTAGTCGTTGGGACAAATGTTAAGAGAATTTTTTTCCATTTAAATTATTAGAAAATAAAATGGCGAAGCTACTTTTTTTATGCGTAGCATTTTTAAAAATTTTTTTTTTTTAATTTTAAATTTTTTTTAAATTTTTAATTTTTTGCGTTTTTATTGTCTCAACGAATCATTCGGACATTTTTTTTGTAAATATTTTATATATATATATATATATAAATATATATATTATATATATATATATATATATATATAAATATATAATATATATATATATATATATATATATATATAATATATAATATATAAATATATATATATATATATATATATATATATTATATATTATATATATATATATATATATATATATATATATATATATATATATATATATATATATATATATATATATAATCAGCTTTTTCTTCCAAGAAGAGTGCGCCATTTACGAGTAACTTTTGCCAAAAAGGAGAGACTCTTTTCAGTTGCTAAACTGTCGCCTATTGCTTTAAATTACCGAATCTATCCTAAAGAAGATATGGAAGCATTTCAGTTCGTCTAACCTTATCTCAGATCGCCAGCTTGCTTTCGCTCGGCTGGAGATTATCTTGCCTTACTGTCTGATTCATTTTCTTCTGTACTTTGACATTTCAGTGAATATTTACTATAGCGCTAAACTCTACTGAGAGTTTTCGATTAGTATAGCTGAAAGCTCTGGTTTCTAACCTCCCTTTTTCTCTGTTAATCGTTCTCTCTGTAATTATCATTTCTTTTTTCCTGTCTTCAATAGCTTTCGTTTCTTACAGCCTTTGTACATCATTTAAATTTGTCGGTACTAATGATTCTCAAATTTCTTTTCTACTTTTTATGAATGACTTTTTGTCCGTCTCCTAATACTTCATCAGCTATCCATTCTCATTTATTTTATTACAGTTATTACCACCACTCACGGGCAGAGCCCCAATCAAGGAGAGGGTGTTAAAGTAAGGTAAAAATAAAAAATCCTACATGTCCCACCTAACCAAAATTTCCTAGATGAATATAGACGTGACTTTAAAGTAATTGAGATTAGATTCGGCAGCAAGCACAAAAGATTGATGATATTCCCCAAAACAGAGGTAGCTGGAAAGGAGGTAGTCTGGAGTTGTCTATGTCCATACAAAATTCATGTGCAGACAATACACCCAGTGTTTAACGAGGACACCGTATATGTGAAGGTATG
>SEYY01003625.1:70000-85000 GCA_009176605.1 Armadillidium nasatum
ACCTAATCTAACCTAACCTAACCTAACCTAACTCTGCATTCCCAAACTATAACCTGACCATATTGCTTTAATTTCATAGAATGTTCATTACAGCAAGCTTTACTTAAAGGAATAATATTAAAACTTTGAAAAAATTTTAGTGCGTCAATTTCATTTTTTACATTCTCTGTAATCCAATCGAAGGTTGTAATTACTAGACATATTGTATTATCTTAAACTCTCACACCCTCTCCTGTCACATCAATCAATAAAAATACATGTGCATATTTTTTAATTTGTAAATTTAGTAACTTAAAATAATATATAAATAATAAATAATAAAAAGACATAATAGTATGAACTAAATAAACTTCACACCTTCTTATAATTCGTAATCTCAGTAATTTAATCATTTCTGGTGTATTTTTTTTTTTTTAAACTTTTAGGGTATTTTTCAAGAAGTACGTAAGATTTTTTTAACATGACCATATATTATATATATATATATATATATATAATATATATATATATATATATATATATATATATATATATATATATATAATATATATATATATATATATATATATATATATATATATATATATATATATATATATATATATATGCAATATTTTTTATTTACTTTTAATTCTAACTTTTAAATACCTAAAAAATTTTTACCTTAAAACTTTGGAATAATTTAATTATAATTTGTAAAAAAAAAAAAAAATATATATATATATATATATATATATATATATATATATATATATATATATATATATATATATATATATATATATATATATATATATATATATATATATATAAATATATACATATAATGTGAAGCTTAAAAAGTGAAAATAAGGCTTGATTTTATATTTAATTTTAGTTCTATTATTTTTTTTGTTATTTATTCGATTTTTCATTTCTTTCTCGTTTCATATATATATGTTATGGGGTGGGAACAACTCCTTTTTCCCTCCCCCATTTGCCCAAAACAACATCTGTAATAGCTTCAGCATTCTTTCCTTTTGCTGAATAATTGCTGTTATATTAATGGCTCATTGTAGAAACTGATGCTTTGTTATAACCCTTAATGTTGCTATTCATTAGGTAATTTAATAAGGTTCTTGAAATAAGATAACAAATATTATAGTTTAAATAATGATGCCATTTGAATAAGCCAATGAGAAACAGGCTCTCTCGAAGTGGAATTCTCCCGCTTGAGGAAGGACGGGCAGGGAGAGAAGGCCTCAGTTAAAGTAGTCAGTTTAACATCCGACATAGTCACCACTGGACTCCTGTGGTGGCGAGCTAAACGCTAAACCCATCGATTTAATTACCATTTAAATATTAAAAGTGAATATAAGAAACAATAGATCTCACAAAGGATTCGAAAAAGGGAATGGAGAGTTACGGTGCTTTGTAATAATTTAGATAATCGAAAGATCCTTCCATTTATTATGTTTTGTAACTAGATTTAAGGAAATAAAGATTAAAATAAAACAAAGCTTTTAGTAACAATTTCTCCGTGAAAGACCATGCAACTTGCATTGCAGTTGCATATATATATATATATATATTATATATATATATATTATATTAATATATAATATTATATATATATATATATATATATAATATATATATAGAGAGAGAGAGAGAGAGAGAGAGAGAGAGAGAGAGAGAGAGAGAGGCGTTTTGCTTAGGTTAGGAAGGTTGAAAAGATTAGGTTAGGCTAGGGTAGATTAAGTTAGTAATAAAAGTATACATGTACTTGAATAATAAGGAAATTTATTCATAACGATATTAAAGGATATCGCTAATTTTAATTTAGTTTATATAATATATATATATATATATATATATATATATATATATATATATATATATATATATATATATATATATATATATATATATATATATATATATATGTAAAGGTGGAGATTGTTTTGTCTCTGAGTTTCGATTGTTAAAAAATATCGAAAATCGAAAATATCGGAGAAGCCTATCGTAAACAAGAGAGTTGCCAGAGGTACTATTACTAGACATACACAAAATTATTATTACTTACTTTTCTAGCAGAACCTAATTCGACTTATCATAACCTGAACTACCGAAATTGCCGTAAAAAGAGGCCTAACCTACACAAGAATTTGCCGTAAAAGAGACCTAACGTACACAAGAACGTTTGCACGACATAGTAGCCTAGGGCTAATTATAGGTATAAAAATATCGATTAAAATAAAATATCGACATAAAAAAATATCGATATAAAAAATATCGAAACCCAGAAACAATCTCCACCTAAGCCATATATATATATATATATATATATATATATATATATATATATATATATATATATATATATATATATATATATATATATATATATATATATATATATATATATACACACACACGAAGATTTCTTCACAGTATAAATATGATTTCTTGTAGCAGAGATAAACATTTTATTTTCGTAATTTCACAGTGTAAATTATAGGTTATACAACGTTTTTCAGTAAATAGAATTATTAATTTAAAATACTGCTTGGGAAGCAATAAGACTCCAGTCTGTCGAACAATTTGTATTTAAATCATAAATTCATATTTACGGAAGCACTTCATGACAGAATAAAATCTCACGAATAACTGAAAAGAAATAACTCGAAATCTTTTATTTTCAACCGATTATAATTATCGATTGATCTTAAGGGATATCACTATCGATAAATAAAAATCGAAAGACTGGAAATCAGCTTCACAAAAGCATATATATATATATATATATATATATATATATATATATATATATATATATATATATATATATTATATATATATATATATATATATATTATATATATATATATATATATATAGCTTAGGTTAAGAAGTTGTCTGACCCCTTCAATATATCGATATTTTGAAATTTCGATTTTTATCTACATTTCTAGTAATAATTTACCTTCCATAGTGACAAGTTGTACTTTTCCGTATTAAGATGAATGTTACTGATATAAGTGAGGTTTGATCCACATATTGGTCACTCCTCACGTTTTTGCAACATTTTAAATTAGTAGTTACCGAAAAAGAATGTGTCAAGTGTAAAAAAAAACAAGTGATATATCAAAACCAAATTATAATATATATAATATATATATATATATATATATATATATATATATATATATATATATATATATATATATATATATATATATATATATATATATTATATATATATTATCTCCTCTGGTGGGCAAAGGCCGAAGGCCTACCAAATTCCACCAGATTAGGGAACAAGTCAGAAATCAGGTCAATTTAAAAGGCTGACATGTCCCGATACACGGCGTTTAAAAGTGTGCAAGTCAAAGGAAGTTGGGAAAACAGATAAAGGGAGTGTGTTCCAGACTTTACCAGTAGAGTACATGTAAGAGTGATCATAGCGGTTAAGTCTGGGGTCGGAGAGTTGAACAGAGAAAGGATGAGACTGTCTAGAAAGTCGTGTCGCACGGGCCCTTCTCAATGGAGGAAGTATGCGACTTGAGAGTTCAAAATAGCAATGTCCGTTGTAATAGCGATAGCATAGAGAAAGTGATGCAACAATTCGATGAGAAGAAAAAGACTGGAGAGAGTTAGGAAGAGCAAGAGAATTGATGAGACGAAAAGCCCTAGACTCCACCTTTTCGAGAATAGCTGTATAAGTGGAACCAACCCAGATGTGAGAGGCTTCCTCCATACATGGGTGAACAACACCCCTATACAGAGAAAGCAACTTGGGTGGCGTAAAGAAACTCCGAGAATATTGATGACAGATGAAAGTTTGAGTTGTGTTTTCGAAGAAGATATCATAGTTGTGTGGAAGATTGTGTCGAGTAGAAAGATGGAGGAATTGAGTTTTTGAGGCATTGAAAACGACCATGTTTTCTCTGCCCCAATTTGAAATACGAGAAAGGTCAGAGGTCAGTTGCTCCAAGGCCATCCTTCTTGAATCTATCAACTGCTGTTGAGAGGGACGTCTTTCAAATTGAAAGGTTTAATGAAGGGTGGAGTCATCGGCATAGGAGTGTATAGGAGACGAAGTAATAGAGAGAAGGTCATTGATGAAAATTAGAAAAAGAGTTGGAGAAAGGACAGATCCTTGAGGAACACCACAATTTATAGATTTATAGGAAGAACGGTGGCCGTCTACAACAGCTACTATAGAACGACCGAAAAGGAAATTAGAGAGAAGGATAGATTCCGAAAGAGGGAAGTTTGGAAATCAAAGCTTTGTGCCAGACTTTATCGAAAGCTTTCGATATGTGTAGCGCCATAGCCAAAGATTCACCGAAACCCCGAAGATATATATATATATATATATATATATATATATATATATATATATATATATAATATATATATATATATATATATATATATATATATATATATATATATATATATATATATATAGTAATTTTTTACTATCCGCGGATGCGGATGCGGTTGCGGATATTCAATTGCGGATATCCGCAGATGCGGATGCGGATGCGGATAGTTTAATTTTTTAAGAGTTTTTGCCATAGATTCTTGGAATTTTAAATATAATATCCAGAATCTATGTTACCATACCCAATAACACCCCACCAACCTCTTTCCCCAACCTCCACCCATTTGGAAAAAGGTTATATATATATATATATATATATATATATATATATATATATATATATATATATATATATATATATATATATATATATATATATATATATATATATATAACCAGTAATTCAGTATTACCTTCACACTTCACAGTTTCACATATTCCATTTGAAGTTAATAATTGGTAAGTTATTTTTTAGAAATAAAAGCTTTTGGGCTCTTTCAGGTGAAAGTTTGGTTCGCTTTTCGTCGCAAATGAGGCCTGCTCCACTGAAAAGACGCTCAACACTAGCAACACTAGTTGAAGGACATGCTAAATAAGTCCTTGCCAGCTCAGCAAGAAAAGGAAAACTTTTGCAATTATCTCTCCACCAAACCAGTTGGTCTTTATCTGCCTCCAAACGTGGGAGTTTCAGATAATTTTCAATAATCGATATTGTATCCTTTGACACTTCTGACTGTGATTCTTCATCGCTGCTGGAAGATAGAAGATCTTTCATTGATTTAGCAATGCTTAAGCTGACAGATTTTTTTTCTTTTGTATCTGAGAGCTTTGGCTTTTTCTTGAAAGGCGTTATTTTAGCTGTTTCTATCATCTCATCGCATAAGCATCCTAATTTGATTTTAACATTCTGAGAAACAAGTGGTTTAAAAAATTTTGTTTTGTACCTAGAATCTAAAAAGGTTCCAATTGTATAAGCATCATCATTTTCCAGGTTTTCAAATCTGTCGTTCATCTCCTTCATTAATGTTTCAGTCATCCTTGAAACTCCCTTAGATTTAATAACATTTGTTAACACAACTTTCAATGTTGAAACAAGTGGTATCACATCTGACAAACATGATTCAGCTGAACTTATAGTCTTTGTTAATTCTTCAAAAGGCTTAAGGATATTAATACAATTATTTAAAATGTCATTTTCGTCACCTGTTAGAGGCTTTATTTTTGTGCTGCTTGAAGCATAAAGGCAAATGGCCTCATTAATTTCGCTCATCCTCTCAAGCATATGCAAACTACTATTCCAAAGTGTTTGAATATCTTGCATGACAGAAAGTGGACGAACATTTAATCTTGTTTGTATTTTCTTCAGCTCATTTTGGGCTACAACGGAGTGATTGAAATGCGTAGCAATTAACCTACATTTGGTTATTAAATCGGATACACATTTTTGACTCATAATGGAATTTTTAACTACTATCTGAGTTTGGTGTGCAAAGCAATCTACATTTTTCACTATTGCCAGAGAAAGTGCTTTTTTTATATTTGTGCCCGAATCCCTGACTACGCAGTGCACTTCATTTAATGAAATCTTCCATTTTGTCAGCATCTTTTCAAATACAGTTTCAAGATAGTCGCCTGCATGGCGTTCAGAAAGAGGTTCTGCGTTCAATACAAAGTTTTTCCTTTGAAAATTTTTATATTGCATATACGTAATTTTTTACTATCCGCGGATGCGGTTGCGGATATCCAATTGCGGATATCCGCGGATGCGGATATTGGAAAAATGATGCGGATATCCGCAGTTGCGGATGCGGATGCGGATATCCGGTCCACCTCTAATATATATATATTATATATATATATATATATATATATATATATATATATATATATATATATATATATATATATATATATATATATATATATATATATATATATATATATATATATATATTTTATTTTTTATTTTTTATTTTTTTAAAAAAAAAAAAAAAAAAAAAAAAAAAAAAAAAAAAAAAAAAAAAAAAAAAGGTAAAAAAAAAAAAATATATATATATATATATATATATATATATATATATATATATATATATATATATATATATATATATATATATATATATATATATATATATATATATATATATATATATATATATATGTATATAAGAGTTTGTGAGTGTATTGATTTATGTGCTAGATCTGAGAGTTGAAATAAGCCTGAATCAAAGGGTGAGATGTTGAATATGAAGAAACTCTGATTTAAATTTTAATGGACTTTATAAACAATGCCCTTTATAAACCTTCTTCTAAAGCTGAACTCTTCGCTCAAACTATTGTCTCTAATTCAACCTTAGACTATTCCAGAGTTATTCCTCCTCCTTCAACCCTCTCCAACTCATTTATGCCTAAATTTATAATTTTTTCTAAAGACGTCATTTCTGCTTTTTCTGAGCTTAATACTAAGGCGTACGGTCCCGATGGTATTCCTCCTGTGGTTCTCAAAACTTGTGTTTCCGAGCTTGGCTTGGTAAACTATTTCGTCTTTTTCTTTCTACTTCGACCTTCTTTTCCTGCTGGAAATATGGGCTCATTCTGCCTGTGCTTAACCTTCCAACTATCGTCCCATTTCTTTGATCTCCATTCTCTCTAAAGTTTTCGAATCTATCCTTAACAGGAAGATTTGGAAACATCTCAATTCTTCTAATCTTATCTCTGATCGCCAGTATGTCTTTTGTAAGAAACGCTCTACTGGTGATCTTCATTTCCTCCTCTCTGACTCTTGGTCCTCCGCTCTTCGGCATTTCGGTGAATCTTGCTGTTGCCCTGGACATATCGAAAGCTTTCGATAGAGTCTGGCACAAAGCTTTGATTTCTAAAATTCCTCTTTCGGAATCTATCCTTCTCTCTGATTTCCTTTCTGGTCGTTTAATAGCAGCTGCTGTATATGGCCACCGTTCATTCTTTAAATCTAATAATAGTGGTGTTCCTCAATGATCTGCCCTGTCCCCAAAACTTTTTCTGTTTTTCAATAATGATCTTCTCTCTGTTACTTCATCTCCTATCCACTCCTGTGCTGATGACTCCACCCATCATCACTCTTTTCATTTGAAAGGCAACAGCACTTAATAGAGGCAAGGAGGGTAGCCTTGGAGCAACTGCCCTTTGATCTATCTCACATTTGAAATTGGGCCAGAGAAAACATGATTGTTTTCAGTGCCACTAAAACTCAAATTCCTCCATCTCTCAACTCGACATAATCTTCCACACAACTATGATATCTTCGAAAACACACAACTCAAACTTTTATCTCTTCTTAATATGCTTGGTGTTTCTTTTTCCCGTGATCTTTCTTGGAAAGATCACATTACTTCCCTTTCTAAACAAGCTTCTAAGAGGTTAGATGTTCTGTGGCGCCCTCAGAATTTCTTCACTCCACCTCAGTTGCTTGTTCTTTATATGGGTGTTGTTCGCTCCTGTATGAAATACGCCTCACACATCTGGGATGGTTCCACTCATACAGCTCTCCTTGAAAATGTGGAGTCTAGGACTTTTCGTCTTATCAACTCTCCTGCTCTCATAAATTCTCTCCAGTCTCTTTCTGCCCCTCGAATATTCGCATCATTCTCTCAATACTATGGCTATTTACAATGGATTCTGCTCTTTTGAACTTTCTCGGTGCATACCCCCTCTATTGAGAAGAGCTCGTGCAACACGTCTTTCTAAACAGTCTCATCCTTTCTCTGTCCAACTCTCTGACCCCAGACTTAACGGCTATGCTCAATTTTACGTGTATTCTACTGGTAAAATCTGGAACACAATCCGTCTATTTTCACAATTTCCTATGACTTACTCACCTTCATACGCCGTGTATCAGGACATGTCGGCTTTTGATTTGACCAGGTTTCCAATTTTCTCCTAAATCTGGTGGAAATTTTAATAGGCTTCTGCAATTTGCCCACCAGAGGTGAAATAATATATATATATATATATATATATATATATATATATATATATATATATATATATATATATATATTATATATATATATATATATATATATATATATATATATATATATATATATATATATATATATATATATATATGAATGAACACGTGATAAGGAGTTTGAGGTTTACCCCCCTCCCCAAATGAAAAATTAGTTTGTGTTTTTTATTTACACTTTTTAATTAAATCTGTGAGAAGGAGGAGTATGAAGCATACTCCGAATTGGTCGAAGCAATTCTGACGTTAGGAAAAATAAACTAAATGACAAAAATAGAAAAACAACACTTCCTCTCACATTACGTAGTATTTCCCGCCTTGGAGGGCCCAGGGATAGTTCTGTGAACCTACTACAGATTTAAGGGAGGGAAAGATAAATGGAAGAAACCACTTGATGATCTCAAGAACCACCTTTTCATCTGAAAAAAATGCTCTCTCTCAGATTTATTTGTTATCTTCCCAAAAATGATTTTTAAAGGCATCTCTTTGTGAATGTTCTTTCGTTCATTAAGAAATTGTATTTTTTTTTTTTTTTTTTTTTTTTTTTTTTTTTTTTTTTTTTTTTTTTTTGAAGGGTTAATTTTTGAGCAGAACGAAAATACAGTTTTATCTGTTTATTAATTTTTTAACATTGTAATTTGTATATATACGATTTGCGTAACAATTCATTATCCTTGTTCGAAATATTTTTTCCTTAACTTCTTATAAACTTTTCTGTTTTCTTTTCCACATCTCTTGTCTCAAAATGTTCCTTCAGGCGTAGACGCACAATTGAATGGGAATGGGTTTCAAAGGTGCCAAATTGATCGCTATTTCGCATGAAAATTATATTAAAAGTTTTTAAGTTGTATTTATTATTTCAAACCTTTATTACCTGAAAAATTGTTTGTGTACCAGTTAAAAAAAATAAAAAATTATTTGAATCTGGGCAATTTTTGTTTCAATTTTGTATTTTTATTTTTTATTTTTTATTTTAATTTTTTTTTTTAAATCAATTCATTTTTTTTATATATTGTTAGCGGTGGTCACGTTCATATTCAAAGCAAAACATCGAGCAATATTATTTTACAACAAAAAAGTAAATAAAGAATTTCTTACATAAAGTTTAATAATATCCCACTTGTCTATTAAATATTATGACTAATTGAAAATCTTTACAATGAATAATAAAGAATTCGAAAAGATTACTGCTTGGAACTGCAAAACTGCAGATGGTGGTGTCATCATACAACGAAAAGCAAAAGTACATTTGCGTTACGATTTCCTTTTATATTTTTTATAAATTTTATTTTTTGTTTTTAATTTATTTATATTTTAATATAAAATTTGATTTAAATCCTGATTTTTCGAACTACTTGGAATTTTAAATTGTAATATATATAACTCAAACTGGTTTTTTTTTTTTTTTTTTACTTGGTCAATTTTGCCAATACATTTTTATTATTGAGTGGGTTTTCTTCCTATTGGTATATGCCCTTTACTTGAAAAAGGCTCTGCCCGTGAGTAGTGGTGACCTATAAAATATATATATATATATATATATATATATATATATATATATATATATATATATATATATATATATATATATATATATATATATATATATATATATATATATATATATATATATATATATATATATATATATATATATATATATATATATATATATATATATATATATATATATATATATATATATATATATATATATATATATATATATATATATATATATATATATATATATATATATATTATATATATATATATTTTTTTAGAACGAAAACTTTTTGTGGGCATGTTAACAAAACGCTTCAATGAGCAAGAAGTTCGTAATATGTTTTCTCAATACGGAACGATAGAGGAATGCACAGTTTTGAGAGACGCAAATGGACAGAGTAAAGGTTGCGCATTTGTTACGTTTTCTTCACGACAGTGTGCCATCAACGCCATTAAGAAAATGCATCATTCACAAACGATGGAGGTAAAAGTCGCATCTTTTTATATATTTAGTATCACATTATTGGCTTGAAACCATTAACAGTGAATTAAATAAGAGCAGAATTATATAAGTGGTTCAAAAGTTGGACACGTTTTTTTTTTTTTTTCTTTTTTCTTTTTTTTTTTTTTCAATGAATGAAAATTTAAAAATCGGAAAATTTTTGTCATATTATTTTTTTACCAAGAATATATTTATCATGGTATGTTAGGAAGTCAAAATTTTATATATATATATATATATATATATATATATATATATATATATATATATATATATATATATATATATATATATATATATATATATATATATATATATATATATATATATATATATATATATATATATATATATATCTCTGAAGACGCGTCAGTCTCCGCTGATAAGGTGGGGGCTGTAATCGTTGATGGGATGAGCAGGTTCATTCCTTCTTTAACTAAATCTTTCTCCGCAAAATCCATGGTTCGATCGCGCCTGCTCTCTTGCCATTCAGGCTAGAGACATTGCGTATCGAGAGTGGAAAAACTTTCCTTCTCCTATCACTCTTGCTAATTTTCATTCTGCTCGGAATCGTTGCAGGGATATTCTTCGACGAGCAAAGCAGGACTTTCACTAAAAGAAGGTGTGCTGAGCTCCTAAACTCTCCTACTGATAAATCTTTCTGGCCTCTTGCCAAAAACATCTCTAACAACTTCTGTAAATCTTCCTTTCCTCCTCTTATTCGCTCTGATGGCTCTGCTGCTAACACTCCTACTGAAAAGGCTAATCTCTTCGGCCTCCTATTCTCCTCTAATTCAACCCTGGACGACTCCGGCAACCCTCCTCCTACTTCTTCTCCTCTCAGAGGTCCCATGACTTTACCTGTGATTACATTTGATCAGGTGCATGGGCTTCTGAAATCTATGAACGTAAGGAAGGCAAGCGGCCTGGATGGCATTCCTCCCCGAGTTTTAAGGGAGTG
Organism: Armadillidium nasatum; assembly: GCA_009176605.1. Classification (NCBI taxonomy): domain Eukaryota; kingdom Metazoa; phylum Arthropoda; class Malacostraca; order Isopoda; family Armadillidiidae; genus Armadillidium; species Armadillidium nasatum. The sequence continues at coordinate 81,351 of SEYY01003625.1, forward strand.
TGCTTCTGAGCTTGCTCCTCCCCTCGTTCAACTCTACTCTCTATGCCTCAATACTAATACTTTCCCTCAGTGTTGGAAGCACGCATTGGTCCAGCCTATTCCGAAAAAGGGTAGCCGCTCTGATCCTTCTAACTATCGCCCTATAGCTCTCACTTGTATTCTGTCTAAGATCTTTGAAACCCTTCTCAACTCTCACTTCTTGGATCATCTGGAATCTCATTCCCTTCTTTCTGATCACCAGTATGGCTTTCGACGTTCGAGGTCTACTGGTGATATACTTTCCTATCTCACAGATTATGGTCTTCTGCCCTTAGGGATCATGGGGAGACTTGTGTGGTGGCGCTTGACATATCTAAGGCATTTGACCGGGTATGGCATGCGTCACTGCTTTCCAAGCTCCCCTCCTTTGGGTTTCCTCCTTCTCTTTGCTTACTTATGTCTAGCTTTCTTTCTAATCGCTCCATTTCAGCTGTTGTTGATGGAACGACTTCTTCTTCCTTTCCTATCAATAGTGGTGTTCCTCAGGGTTCTGTCTTATCTCCTACTCTATTCTTACTTTTCATTAATGATCTTCTTAGCTGTTCATCTAACCCTGTCCATTCATATGCCGATGATTCAACCCTCCATTCTTCTACTAATTTCAAATCTGCTCCTTCCTTTGCATCTAGAGTTGCCTCTCGTCTTCATCTTTCCGATTCCATTCTTGCTGATCTGGATAGAATTTCCCAGTGGGGTCGTCTCAACCTTGTGAAATTCAACTCTTTAAAAACTCAACTTCTAGAAATCTCCCTCTCAAAGACACCTCCTAACTTTTCTATTTCTTTCGACGGTTCTCCCGTCTCTCCTGTTGACAATATAAATATCCTTGGCCTTAACATAAACAAAAAATGTCTTGGAAACCTCATATCACAATGGTTGCTCGGGTGGCCTCAAAGAAGCTGGGAGTTCTGTTTAGACTGCGAGAATTTTTTTCTTCCTCGCAGTTACTCCAATTATACAAGGGTCTCATCCGCCCTTTGTATGGAGTACTGCTCTCATATCTGGGGTGGCTCAGGCTTCACCCGTCTTTTGGATAGGGTTGAGTCAAAGGCTAAAAGACTTATAAACTGTCCCGTCTCTTTCTAATTCTCTTGACTCTTTATCTTTGCGACGTGATGTTGGTGCCTTATCTCTTTTCTATAGGTACTACAGCAGCAAATGCTCGAGGGAACTATCCACCAGTGTACCTCCACCTTTACGACATCCTCGCAGCACAAGGGGTGCAGTGTCCGCGCATCAATTTTGCGTAGACATAGGCAACTCCAGGCTTGTTCGCTGTGGTGCCTCCTCCTTTCCAGCCACCTCTGTTTTGTGGAATTCTCTTCCATCTTCTGTGTTTCCTGCTGAATTTAATCTCCATTCCTTTAAGACCCACGTCTGTGCTCACCTGCGAAATTTGCGTTAGGTGTGGGTTGTGGGTTGTTTTTATCTCTTCTATTGTTCTAGCACCCCCTCCTTGAATAGAGCTATGCCCGTGAGTGGTGGTGATGTGTTAAAAAAAATATATATATATATATATATATATATATATATATATATATATATATATATATATATATATATATATATATATATATATATATATATATATATATATATATATATATATATATATATATATATATATATATATATATATATATATATATATATATATATATATATATATATATATATATATATATATATATATATATATATATATATATATATATATATATATATATATATATATATATATATATATATATATATATATATATATATATATATATATATATATATATATATATATATATATATATATATATATATATATATATATATATATATATATATATATATATATATATATATATATATATATATATATATATATATATATATATATATATATATATATATATATATATATATATATATATGATTAGCATACTAATAAGCGACTATTTTTTTTGTAGGGATGTTCTTCTCCTGTAGTTGTAAAATTTGCTGACACACAAAAGGAAAAAGATGCCAAGAGACTTCAACAGAACTTATGGGGTATGACATCAACGCCAAATAGTTTAGCAGCTTTGAGTCCTCAGTACTTAGCGGTAAGGAGGAGAAAGATTTAATTTTATTACGATTTCACTTTTTGTCTGAAGTAAATTTCATTTTACCTAAAGGAATGATAAATTTGATATTTAACTTAAAAATTCTCTCTCTCTCTCTCTCTCTCTCTCTCTCTCTCTCTCTCTCTCTCTCTCTCTCTCTCTCTCTCTCTCTCTCTCTCTCTCTCTCTCTCTCTCTCTCTCTCTCTCTCTCTCTCTCTCTCTCTCTCTCTCTCTCTCTCTCTCTCTCTCTCTCTCTCTCTCTCTCTCTCTCTCTCTCTCTCTCTCTCTCTCTCTCTCTCTCTCTCTCTCTCTCTCTCTCTCTCTCTCTCTCTCTCTCTCTCTCTCTCTCTCTCTCTCTCTCTCTCTCTCTCTCTCTCTCTCTCTCTCTCTCTCTCTCTCTCTCTCTCTCTCTCTCTCTCTCTCTCTCTCTCTCTCTCTCTCTCTCTCTCTCTCTCTCATCTCAATTATTAATTTGACCTTTCTAATTAAATTAGTGAAGTAAAAACGCGTTAGTGTTTTGATTACATTTAACATGTACGGTATATTTAGTTATAGTAATAATAATTAAATACATAGTAACATTTCCATTTAATTAATTAAAAAGTAAAAAACAGTAAATTATATGAACTCTTCTGGGAATACTATTATTAATGCTTTTTTTATATTTATTATTATTATTATTTTTTTTGACAGCTTCTTCAGCAACAAATCAACAGTACCAACACAGGAGCCACCGGTGGTCTTGGAGCCCTGGCTGGATCTATACCCCAAATATCTTCTCTGAATAATATAAGTGTTCAACAGCTTCTGGCAGCTTCTCAGGGTAACCTTTCTTCTCAGCAAATTTTTGACTCTCAAAGTATGCAACCTTTTAATATACCAATTACATAAAACATTTAATTAATTTCTGAAATATTTTGCTTCCATAATTTTTCCTTTCTTTTTCAACCTATAAAAAAAGTAAAATGTTTTTGTGTGTAACAATGTTTTTATGGAAATAAATGTGATTTTGTGTTTATGTTGGGACAAGTCTTTCATATTTGACACATTTTTGTTCACTTTTCATCTCTACTCAGAAATAGCATTGTTCATTTGGTTTTTTAACACAACTTTGTCATATACCCTTGATTACTTCGTTGGTTTATTATTGATGCATGTATTTGGTTGCAGACTGAAAGCTTTTGAATAAGAATTTAAAATTATATATATATATATATATATATATATATATATATATATATATATATATATATATATATATATATATATATATATATATATATATATATATATATATATATATATATATATATATATATATATATATATATATATATATATATATATATATATATATATATATATATATTGAAAGGAGATTTTTTGAGCTTTGTGCAAACTCTATTAATTGAAAGAAATCCTTCTGTGTGTAACTTAACTTCCTAAATTACTTCCTAATCACAGATAGTTTCCTGATAATTTCCCTTCATTGAATGACTGTTAGGGATTATCAAA
>SEYY01003625.1:92500-108215 GCA_009176605.1 Armadillidium nasatum
TGTTTATTTTGTTTTGCAGGATTCAGTAGTGCGTTAACGTCAAGTCTAACTTCATCGACGTCGAGCGCGACAACAGGAAAGCAAATTGAAGGACCAGAAGGAGCCAATTTGTTTATTTATCATTTACCACAAGAATTTACCGACCAAGAATTAGCTCAGGCGTTTTGGCCCTTTGGCAAAGTTATTTCGGCAAAGGTCTTCATCGATAAACAAACAAATTTGTCAAAATGTTTTGGTAAAACACATTTGTCAATTTCTTCTATGATAAAATAGATTTTTTTTTAAAAAAAAAGTATTTAAGTAAAATTAGTTTTTAAGAAGTCTTTTTAACAATTTAAAGGGTTCATATAAGTTTCTGTAGGGTACTTTTATTCGATATTTTTTTCCTATCTCATTTGATCAGTTTTATGGTGCTTCATCCGTTGCATTTTATTAAGTTGTTTAAGTATTAACCTATTGAATACTTTACAGGTTTTGTTTCTTATGATAATGCATTGGATGCCCAGAGAGCAATTCAGCACATGAACGGTCAACAAATCGGAAATAAAAGACTGAAAGTTCAGTTAAAACGTTCGAAAAATGACAGCAAACCCTATTAAATTGCAGGTATTAAATGAGTAAATAATATTACAGTTGTTCTTGATCAATTTTAGGGTCTCATTTTGATGAAATTTTCGACTTCTGATCTCAGGGAATAAATAACCACTTTGTACCTGTTCATGTGTCTTATTTATATATTTTGTGAATTAATTAATAGGAACTTTGTAATGTAATCATTCTATTGCAGATATTTATATCTCAATATAAAACTTTTCAATCTTTAGTCAGGAAGTAATATATATATATATATATATATATATATATATATATATATATATATATATATATATATATATATATATATATATATATATATATATATATATATATATATATATATATATATATATATATATATATATATATATATATATATATATATATATAACGGGTGAAAATAAATATAAAGAATTAAGCTTTTCTGCTCCTTGGAGCCCCCTTCAGATTTCTGTTAAAGAGTTAGAAGTAAAATAAATGATTTACAGAAAATTGATTAAATATTGCGCCAGTCCCGGGGGCTAATTGGTTTTGAAATGTCAATGATTTATTCCTGCTCCTTGACAGTGATGTTTGTATTGTCCTGGAAAAGGACAGTGAGTTTCTTTTTCTTGATGTTATGGTGAATTGAATTGGCTGTAGTCATACACTCTATATGTTCTTTTCAACAAAAAAAAACAGAAAACTCTCTTTTGCAGATTTATACGTTTTTGCTTTTTATACCCATGACAAAAATGCAAGAAACAGTCAGTCTTGTTTGGTCTTTTCCCTTAGCGCTTTTAGGATTTGTTCTTCCCAATATTTGGAATCTGAAGTAGATTACCTCAATACCTAAATCTGGATTACAAATACTTGTTTATTGATCAAACATCATCAGTCCCAAGGAAGCCCTTTTGTAGATTTAAAAGAGAAAAGATGAATGTGACACTTTCAACCTGCTGAAATTACCATGTGAAGTTAGTCCCACAACAAGGTTATCCTTTCTTAAATTCTATTTTACAATCCCTTTTTAATTCTATGGAAAAGTTCTTTGAAGATTCGGGAAATAAGGAGTCCTCCATTTACTTTTTCATTCCTTTACAATAATTGGAACAGTTTACGTTGGTGAAACAATTAATTGAGACATTTATCAGGATCCATTCAGTCTTGGAATAAGGAACATTGAAAGTGCATTGTTTAAACATCAAAGTGACTTGGATCACATTGTTAATGTTTCTGCTGATCTGTCTTTGAGTGCAGAGATTTCTACTTTTAACAGAAAATTAGAAGAATTCATTATTGTAAACAATGTTAAGATTTTTAATATTTATAAATCCTTAGCTGAATTAAACATATTAATATCTTACTAACAGGATCAAAAACTTCATACAGAATGGTTAGACTACTTGAAGTAAATTCACTAATTTATTGTTGTTGTACTTTACACATTATTTTGTTTTTTCTTCTTAATTGGTTTTTTTTTATTCAATTTTTATTCCTTGTTTAGTTTTGTTCTCCAGAGTTTTTTGGCTCAAATGTTTGAATTATTTTGATTTGTGATTAGACTTTATTGCTTCCATTTAACGTTTTTGTGAGCCATCAATCTCTTTTATTATAAAGACTGACTTCAGCTAGACTGGTTTTTATATTCTGTGTTTTAATGTTTTAATTAAGTGGCCTGTTATTTTTCCCCCTTTTTATCAAGAGCTCGTCCCCTTTTTGATGGGCTTATTAGAGGCATAATGGTTTTACTCAGGTCAGTTTTCTTTAATTGTTTTACAAATTGTAACTTTTAATTGGAATCTGAAGTAGTCTCTGAAGAGCCGCAAAGCTTTTTAAAAAAGTATTTTCACAAGGTATATTTTAATTAAAGATATATTCGTTTAGTGCATATATATATATATATATATATATATATATATATATATATATATATATATATATATATATATATATATATATATATATATATATATATATATATATATATATATATATATATATATATATATATATATATAAAAATTATAATTACTTTGAAAAATGGGTATTTCGAACAGTCTAATAAATCTTTTAATAAAAAATAAATAAAATAAAATGAAATGAAATGCAAAAAAAATATTAATATTTGTGTGAACCCTTTATATATTGATATTATTTTTTACACTTCTGTGATAAAAATCTAGTCAAATTATGTAAATAATTCTGTCCATTTGTTTGAACAGAATTTTTTTTGTATTAAATTTTAAAGTTGATAAAAGTTTTCTTCAATTTGTGTTTAAAGTTTTGTAAAAGAGAAATTAAATTTTATCCAACGTCCTACCAAAGATCTTAATTCAGGAATCTTTTTTTTTTTGTTTTTCATATTTTTTCCTTTTAGCAATTCTATGCATAATGATTATTGCATCCACTGCTATCAAATTAATCTTTTCTAATTTTACTTAATTATTTACAGTAATTTTTTAAATATATATATATATATATATATATATATATATATATATATATATATATATATATATATATATATATATATATATATATATATATATATATATATATATATATATATATATATATATATATATATATAGAAAAGAGTATTTTTTATTTCTAAGAAATTTATTATAAGGTGGTTGCAAGGGAATATTTAATATTTATTTGATTTAAAATTTAAATAAAAATTTTATTTTTTTCGAAATGGAATATAATTTTTTGGTGAAAATTAGTTCAATTGAGTGGACTGAAAAAGAACCATCAATCAATGTTTGATGCATTGAGGAGTATCAATCAGTAATTATATATATTTAAATAATTTAACCTTTTTTATGGAAATAAGTCGCCCTTCAAAATATTTGATTGTGGCAATATAGTTTATTTTTAAATAAACTGTCATATGAAATATCTTCAGAAGGAAATACTGATACACAATTCTTTCATTGCGAGATTGTTGAAAGGTTTTAAAAATTCATCCTTCTTATGAAAGTTTATAAATATGGGCATGAGAAAGCATAAAAAATTTATATGGTCAAAATCCTTGACCCTTTGTTCGTCATTTATTAATCTTTTAAGGAAAATACATTATCAGTGTGTTACAAAGAGATTTTCCAAACACCATGTAGTAGTTTTTGACTATCCTCTTCAAATCTTCAGAAAAATTACACAATTTTCACTTCCATTCAGCTTCTCCATTAACGAGAAATTTTTTTTCCGATATTCAAGTCAAAATTATTAAAAATTAGGAGAATTACAATATTAGCTGGACTCTCTTTTTACAAAAAAAAGTCAACAGAACACTTGAATTAATACCTCTCAATCACAAACAATAATGCTTATATATAATTGATGCATTTTTATATTATTTTTCGTGAGTTTCTTCTTATAACTATTACTTAAAAGGATATATATATATATATATATATATATATATATATATATATATATATATATATATATATATATATATATATATATATATATATATATATATATATATATATATATATATATATATATATATATATATACCTCTGGTGAGCAAAGGCCAGAGGCCTATTAAAATTTCCACCAGATTAGGGAAAATAGTCAAGATAAAAGCTGACATGTTTCGATACAGAGTGTTTGAAGGCGTGTAAAACCATAGGAAGTTGGGGAAAATAGAAAAAGGGAGTGTGTTCTAGTCTTACCTAGCTAGTAGAGTACACGTTAGATTGAACATAGTTGTTAAGTTTGGGATCAGTGAATTGGACAGAGAAAGAATGAAAGTCAGAGAGAAGGATATATTCCTAAAGAGGGAAGTTTGGAAATCAAATCTTTAGGCCAAACTCTATGTTCAGGGTGAAAGCCAAAGATTCACCGAAATACCGAAGAGTGGAGTATTCAAAGTAAGAGAAAAGGGAAGATCACGAGTAGAGAGTTTTTGACGAAAGCCATACTGGCAATCAGAGATAAGACTTGAAGAATTGAGATGTTTCCAAATCATCCTGTTAAGGATAGATTCGAAAACTTTAGAAAGAACGGAGGTTAAAGAAAAGGAATCGTAGTTAAATGGTTGGGAGGGGTCCCTCTTTTTCGGCACAGGTTGAATGAACGCACTTTTCCAACAAGAACCATCAATCAGTGAGAGGTAAAATTAGAATGACAAAAACGAAATAGTTTACCTAGGCAGGGTGCAAGCTTGGAAGGACAAGTTTTGAGAACCACAGGAGGAATACCATCAGGATCGTACGCATTCTTAATGTTAAACTCATTGAGAGCGGAAATGACATCTTTGGAAGAAATTACAATTTTAAGCATAAATGAGTTGGAGGGGGTTGAAGGAGTAGGAACAGCTCCGGAATCGTCTAAGGTTGAATTTGAAAGAAAAGTTCGAGCGAAGAACTCAGCTTTAGAGGAAGGCAAAACGGCAGTTGAACTGTCAGAAAACACTAGAGGAAGAAGCAAATTTAGGTATGTTAGGTTTAGTAGAAGGAAAAAAGTATGGAATGTACTCCTCCATGCCACAGAGATTCACCAAAATATTCCACTATCCAAGGAACTCCTCCCACGGAAACAATAATCATTCCATGGGAAATCAGAAAAGTACGACCAATAATCAGACCAGTTAGTAGTACCGATATTCCTGAAACGTCTCCTTCCCGACAGTTCTTGCGGAAGACTTAAAGAGACAGGAATGACCTAACATTATGATTAATATAACTTCTTACCTCGTATACAGAGGTAAGAAGGTGATTGGATGAACCCAGAGGAGGAAAGAGCTTAATACTGTAAGGAGAAGGATAAGAAGTTAGGAAAAGATCAAGTATGTTGGGTAAATCTCCAAGACGGTCAAAAGTTCCGGTAGGGAGATGTACCAACTGCTCAAGGTTGTTCTGAATTGGAAAGTGATAGGTGAGTTCACCGACTGGATCATGAGAGCTAGATGAAAGCCATTGGCGGTGGTGAACGTTGAAATCACCTAAAATTATTTCAGTGAAAGAAGGAGAAGAAAGAATGTGTTCTATTTTGGAGTTAAAATAGTTGAAGAATTTTGTATAGTCTGTAGAGTTTGGAAATAAGTTGACAGAACAAATGAATTTAGTTGTAGAGTTGCAAGAAAGTTTAAGCTATAAAGTAGAGAATTCAAAAGACTTCAAATTAGAGACAATATCGTTGCGCAAATATGCGCAACATTTGCCTTTGAAAGAAAATTGAGGATAGAGACAGTAGGGGGAAACATTGTAGGGTTTACTGTCAGAGCATTCGGGCACCTAAGTTTCAGATAAGAACAAGAGATGAAGTCTAGAAGAAAAGAGGTGATGTTCGACAAAGTTGAAATTAGACGAAGGGACCTCGAATGTTGCAAAAATTAATGAAAAAGGAAGACCGTGCACCCAGGTAAGCCATCAGCAAGGTCTTGGTGGCACCAACCCCATCACCGGAGGCCACCATCTCCCAACATTAGGGGGTGGATGAGGATCTATATTTGCATGTTGCCCTTCCAGGCATCTCCGAGGCAGTTTTTTGTTTGCCCATTCTATTTTTATTTAAGGGTAATGCATGACTAAGCGCTTGTAAATTTGTGGGAACATGTGAAAGGAGGGAAGGGGGTGGTGGTAGTGAGAGCGTAGACACTCCAATGTGAGACGAGGGTACACCAGAGGCCCTCTGAGAAGATGAAACGTGAAGAGGTGCCGAAAAAAAGGGCAACGAAAAACACTGTGTCCTCCCCCAATAAAGATACTTTAATACAACTTTTATCATATTATTAAAAAAGTATTCCTCTATCAGAGATGGTAATTCACAGAGCTTAACTTGAAAGGGGGAGTCTAGGTCTTTCCTTTAAATTAATTAACTCTCCGCTTTCTACGACACTCTCTCTCTCTTTTTTTCTCTCTCAATTATAATGGACAAATTAGCTTTTGAACTCTCCAGTCGTAATCCTATTCCTTTGTGGAGAGTTCCTTTGACACATTTTTTTGGTACATTCTTATCCCTTCTTGTCCAGCTCTTTGACCCCAGGCTTAATCGATATGCTCATTCTTACATGTTCTCCACTTGTAAAACTTATTTACTTTTTCAAAATTTTTTCACAACATATGATTACACACTTTCAAATGTCATTTGTGTATATATATATATATATATATATATATATATATATATATATATATATATATATATATATATATATATATATATATATATATATATATATATATATATATATATATATATATATATAATATGTAATAATAATGTAATAATAATAATAATAATAATAATAATAATAATAATAATAATGCCAAGTCAAAGCAGTATTTTTCAAGTGTTTGAAAGAAGAACAGAAGTAAAATAGTGTTGCTTATTATTATTTTTATTATTATTATTATTATTATTATTATTATTATTATTATTATTATTATTATTATTTATTCTACGGGATTTGAAAATATTTAGTGAAATATTTTAATATGTCACTGTAATATAAAGTATTTAAAACTATTTTTGCCTACTATTTTATTATTATTATTATTATTATTTTTATTATTATTGTTACTTTTGTTTTATTATTATTATTATTATTATTACTATTATTATTATTTTTGTTTTGTTTTTAAAAAGCATGCATGGATTTAATGAATGTACTTTTTTTTTTACGAAATTGTGAAAAATTTCTTATGTTTTTCTTTTTCTTTTTCGTTTTCTGTTGTAGCGGCCATGTTGTGGTGTTTTCGCCCTGCAAAGTATGCCTCCCGTGCCGTCCGTTAACCGTGTCTGCGTCCTTCTCCCATCTTCGTAGCACGTCTAATGCGTACGTATACGTCAACTGTGTGCGTCCGCTCATTGTTAAAAGTAAAAATTTTCTTGTGCAGCTGACACCACCACCACTCACTAACCCCCAAGACTACATCATCAAAAACTTCAAAAAGATTTTTATACCCAATTTTGGTCTTTTGATTTGCATTTGTTCAGAATCGAAATGTCTTTGCGTTCAAAATTCGTATTTAATAGCGTAGTGTAAATTTTTTTATTTTTTTTCAAAAGTTTTAAAAAAAAAAAGCTTTTAAATTTTTATTAGCATTTATTTCATTAGTATTAGAAAGCTGCTTTATTTTCTCTTTGTTTCATTATTATTATTATCATTATTATTATTACTATTATTATTATTATTATTATTATTATTATTATTATTATTATTATTATTATTAAGGGTTAAAAATTTTGTTTTAATTCACTTTTGACAAATAATGTTTGTCTTTTTGCATTGATTACTGATGTGTTGTTTCATAAATTGTATTGTATGGATGTTCCTATTATTAATGTTTCATAATTGTATATGTATATGAAAAACACTGATTTATAGTAACTTGATTTGTAATATAGTGCTAATTTATGTTGTATTTTGCTTATATATATATATATATATATATATATATATATATATATATATATATATATATATATATATATATATATATATATATATATATATATATATATATATATATATATATATATAGTTTCAGTATAAGTATAGATTGTTGTAAGGATATATTGTTTCATAATTAATATATTCTATTAAAGTTTGTCTTCAGTTTTTGTCATTAGAATTTAAACAAATATCTTCCAGTGCAGAATATTGCATTAAAAAAAGACACATTTAGGTAAATTATATATATATATATATATATATATATATATATATATATATATATATATATATATATATATATATATATATATATATATATATATATATATATATATATATATATATATATATATATATATGCGTGGTAGCTTTTTTTAGGCTGAACTTGGTTAAGAGTTAATATATATAATGTACTTTAATATTTTGAATTTAATTGTCATTGTTTTTTTTTTTTTTTTTTTGATGTTAAATAATTTTGTTTCTTTTATGAAGAAATTGTTATAGGATTCATGTATAAAAGGTAAAATGTTTATTATTATATTATTATTATTATTATTATTATTATTATTATTATTATAGTGATTGAGTACAACATATTTGATACCTTTTTCTACAAAGGAAAAGCATTACTGAAAATTTATATTTCACACATATAAACTATATATATATATATATATATATATATATATATATATATATATATATATATATATATATATATATATATATATATATATATATATATATATATATATATATATATATATATATATATATATATATATCATATATATTTGTAATCGTATTGCTAATCGAATTTTAATTCAAATTTTGAAAGACATGCCATATATATATATATATATATATATATATATATATATATATATATATATATATATATATATATATATATATATATATATATATATATATATATATATATATATATATATATATATATATATATATAATATAAAAGTAAACGGTTAGCTATTTGGTACCTTGATTGGTAAATGGTTTGCGAAAACTGGTGGTAGTCTTTTCCTAAGCCAAAGAATAAATAAGCAAATTATTATTATTATTATTTTATTTTTTTTTTTTTTTTGTCAACCGAAAAAGCGTTGAATGGTGTAGAATTTTTTTCTGCAGAGTTTTTAATCTTATTTATGTAAATCTTTTTAAATAAGAATTGTTATATGTGTGTATATATATTTTTTAAAAATAAATGTGTTGGTAGCCATTTTACACACTGAAACTAAAACACATTTATTATATAAGGAATTTACTCAGTGTTATCAAGGAGGTGTTTTTCAGCTCTGTGCCTTTTGTATCAGAACAGTGACTTAAATTTTTTGGAAATTCACCATCATGTATTTACTTTTAATTTCCATAATATATATATATATATATATATATATATATATATATATATATATATATATATATATATATATATATATATATATATATATATATATATATATATATATATATATATATATATATATATATATATATATATATATATATATAATTGTTGGTCTAAGTTTTTAAAAGTTGTTTGTTTTCATTTTTATTTTGAAAAGGTTTGCACGTTTATTTAGTTTATTTAATTGTATTTTGATTCGTTTTCTTTTTTTTCTTTTAGGATATTTTATGTTTTTTGTCGTTATTGTTTTTAAAAAAGAAAAAAAAATTCCTTAGATTTTCAATGGTTTTTTATTAATTTAACTTAACTAACAAAAGGAATTTAAAAAGTGTTTTTTTTATTATTATTATTATTATTTGTGTATTCTTTGATTTTTATAAGTTTCCCAGTTTCAGATTTATTTTCTGAAATTATTACTATCATTATTATTAATGTATTATTTGATGTTGTGAATGTTTATTATTATTATTATTATCCTATTAGGAGATAAAAAGAATTATTTCCTGAAAAAATTTTATGGTATAAAAATTTAGGTGAAATGTAGGAAAATTTTCTCCTTTCAAAACTGATTTGAAAAAAATAACGTCCATCTCTTACGAGCGTCGTTCTGCTTTAATATATATATATATATATATATATATATATATATATATATATATATATATATATATATATATATATATATATATATATATATATATATATATATATATATATATATATATATAGAAGTTGTAGGGAATACCTGTCATCACAAGGCCAAATAATTGAGCGTAACAATTATCGTTATAGCACTTTTTTCATTTAGTCAAGCCCATTTTCATTATATATATATATATATATATATATATATATATATATATATATATATATATATATATATATATATATATATATATATATATATATATATATATATATATATATATATATATATATATATGAGAGACCCAGGTTATTAAAGACATTAGAGAATTATTTATTGTTGGATACATATTTTCCCTTTTGGTAAAATATTTGTAGAGTGCCTCCCTGGGATTTAAAATTTTATTACAAATAATAATAATAATATAATAATAATAATGAATAATAATAATTTTATAAAATAATTAAAATTGTATTGTCATCTTGCACAATGTTCAAATTCTGCACAAGTTTTTGTAAAAATATATGTATTCAGGCTGATAACATTCCTGTATATATATATATATATATATATATATATATATATATATATATATATATATATATATATATATATATATATATATATATATATATATATATATATATATATATATATATATATATATATATAGTCTTCTTCTTTTTGTGTTTTGTGTGTTCTGAGTTTGTGTAAAGCCTGTACCTTGATGGTATATTTTAACATATCACTTAATTTCATTGAGAAAATTGATTTTTTCTTTTCTTTTTTTTTTTTTTTTTTAAATATGAAGACTGCAAAATATAGAAATTATTTCTTTTGATTTTGTAGTAAGGTAAGTTACTTAAAAAAGATTTTCTTTTCAAAATAGTTTTTTTTTCTGTGCAAGTAGACAATACTGTTAATGGATAACTCTAGAAAGATTTAAACTAACATATAAGTTATATAACTTTTCTACATGGAAACCATCCTAAATATAATTTTATACTGAAATTATACAAGAATATTGAGCAGAAAAATAAAATATTTTCCATTAAAATGTCTTTGTTTTTCTTTTCCCATTTAAAAAAAAATTTTTTTTTTTTTTTTTTTTTTTTTTTTTTAGCAAAAAAAAAAAAAAACATTTCTTAAACATTAATAATAATGATAATTATTAGTAGTAGTATCGGCACAAAGTGACAATAGTCACTGATCTCATATATATATATATATATATATATATATATATATATATATATATATATATATATATATATATATATATATATATATATATATATATATATATATATATATATATATATATATATATATATATATATATATATTTTATTTATATGCAATGCACTTTATCCCGCATGATGCAGGGTAGTGTCGATTGCAGAGATTTTGCATTCCTGCAATCATACATGGGAAGAAATCCTAGTTGAAAAGGTTCCCAGCCTTTAAAACCATGCGCGAAGAACTATTCTTCACTTGACTCGACTGCGACGAAATCATCTTTCATTAATGACCAAAGGTTACTTCTAACTTCTAACTAAATTCTTTTTTTTTTTTTTTTTTTCTTTTAATATTTAATTTTCCAATAATTGCTTCACAAAGTTTTTTTTATTGAATTTCTTTTAATTTACTAATAAAAATACTGAAATATTATAACGAAATATTAAATTTTTTTCTTTTTACCTATGGTCAGTATCATTCTTCAAGAATAATTACACAAACAAACTGCAACTTCAGGGAGAAGATCTTGAAGCTCCAGATCCAATAGCCTTCTCTTCTCTTCTCGATCTTTTCTTCTCTCCTCTCCTCTCTACTCCTCTCTTCTCTTCTCTTCTCTTCTGACTCCCTTGTGATGTTTCTAACTTTTCTTCTTCCCATCTGTTTCCAAGCACATCCTCTCTCGTCGGCAGCCGAATCATAAATATATATATATATATATATATATATATATATATATATATATATATATATATATATATATATATATATATATATATATATATATATATATATATATATATATATATATATATATATATATATATATATATATATATATATATATCCAATTCAACCCTAGACGATTCCGGAGCCGTTCCTTCTCCTTCAACCCCCTCCAACTCATTTATGTCTAAAATTATAATTTCTTCTAAAGACGTCACTTCTGCTCTCTCTGAGCTTAACACTAAGAAGGCTTACGGTCCTGACGGTATCCCTCCTGTGGTTTTCAAAACTTGTGCTTCCGAGCTTGCACCTTGCCTTGGTAAACTTTTTCGTCTGTCTTTCTACTTCAACCTTCCCTTCTTGCTGGAAACGTGCGCTCATTCAGCCTGTGCCGAAGAAGGGGGATCCCTCCCAACCCTCAAACTATCGTCCCATTTTTTTAACCTCCGTTCTTTCTAAAGTTTTTGAATCTATCCTTAACAGGAAGATTTGGAAACATCCCAATTCTTCCAATCTTAACTCTGATCACCAGTATGGCTTTCGTAAGAAACGCTCTAATGGTGATCTCCTTTCCCTTCTCTCTGACTCTTGGTCCTCTGCTATTCGGCATTTCGGTGAATCTTTTGCTGTTGCGCTAGGCATATCGAAAGCTTTCGATAGAGTCTGGCACAAAACCTTAATTGATGTCCAAACTTCCCTCTTTCGGAATCTATCCTTCTCTCTATGACCTTCTTTCTGATTTCCTTTCCGGTCGTTCTATAGCAGCAGTTGTAGACGGCCACCATTCTTCCTTTAAATCTATTAATAGTGGTGTTCCTCAAGGATCTGTCCTATCCCCAACACTTTTTCTACTTTTCATTAATGACCTTCTCTCTGTTACTTCATCTCCTATCCACTCCTATGCTGATGAGTGCACCCTTCATTACTCTTTTCAATTTGAAAGGCGCCCCTTTAAACAACAGTTAATAGACGCAAGGAGGGTTGCCTTGGAGCAGCTGACCTCGAATTTCTAATTGGGGCAGAGAGAACATGATTGCTTTTAATGCCACCAAAACTCAGTTCCTCCATCTTTCTACTCGACACAATCTTCCACACAACTATGATATCTTCTACGAAAACACACAACTCAGACCTTCATCTTTTCTTAATATTCTAGGTGTTTCCTTTTCTCGTGATCTTTCTTGGAAAGATCACATTACCTCTCTTTCTAAACAACCTTCTAAGAGATTAGGTGTTCTGAGGCGCCTTCAGTATTTCTTCCCTCCACCCCAGTTGCTTGCTCTGTATAGGGGTGTTGTTCGCCCCTGTATGGAGTATGCTTCGCACATCTGGGGAGGTTCCACGCATACAGCTCTCCTAGAGAAGGTGGAGTCTAGAGCTTTTCGCCTTATCAACTCTCCTGCTCTTACTAACTCTCTTCTATCTCTTTCTGCCCGTCGAATTGTTGTGTCACTCTCTCTATTTTATCGCTATTACAATGGACACTGCTCTTCTGAACTCTCTCGTCGCATACCTCCTCCACTGAGAAGGGCTCATCCTTTCTCTGTCCAACTCTCTGACCCCAGACTTAACCACTACGCTCTGTCCTACATGCACTCTACTGGTAAAGTCTGGAACACACTCCCTTCTTCCATTTTTCCAACTTCCTATGACTTACACACCTTCAAACGTCGTGTATCAGGTCACGTCGGCCTTTAATTTTACCAGGCTTCCGTCTTTACCCCTAACTCTGGTGGAATTTTAGCAGGGCTCTGACCTTTGCTCACCAGAGGTGAATATATATATATATATATATATATATATATATATATATATATATATATATATATATATATATATATATATATATATATATATATATATATATATATATATATATATATATATATATATATATATTATCTCCTTAGGGATCTGTCCTAACTAAATCTCTGTTTCTAGTTTTCATTAAAGACCTTCTCACAATTACTTTATCACGTTTCGACTCCTATGCTAATGACTCCACCTTTCATTACTCCTTCCAATTTGAAAAACGCCACTACCAACGGCAGTTAATTGACGCAAGAATGATGGCTTGGAGCAACTGACCTCCGAACTTTCTTATATTTCAATCTTAGGCAGAGAAAATAAGTTTTTTTTTTCAATGTCTCAAAAATCCAGTTCTTTCTACTCAAGGCAACCTTCCACATAACTATGACATCTTCGAAAGCACATTACCTAAACCCTCGTCCGTCCATAATTTTCTTGGTGCTTCTTTTCTCAGTGATCTTTCTTAAAAGGAAAACATTACTTACCAAGAATCAGAAAGAAGGGAAAGAAGATCACAAGAAGAGCGTTTTTTTTACGAAAACCATACTGGCGACCAGAGATAAGATTAGAAGAATCCAAATCTTCTCCTGAATTCTCTACTTTATGGCTAAAGCTCTCTTTCAATTCTACTACTAAATTTATTTGTTCTGTCTATTTATCTCCTAACTCTACTGAATATAAAAAATTCCTTGACTACTAAAACTCCTTTTTCCAAAATCATCATTTTAGATGATTTAAATGTTTACCACCGCCAATGCTTTCATCTAGTTCTCATGATCCAGCCGGTGAATTCGCCTACGACTTTTCTATGCAGAACAATCTTGAGGAGTTGGTGCAACTGCCTACCCATATCCCTGACGCCTTGGTGATGAACCCAACATACTTGATCTTTTCTTAATCTCTTATCCTTCTCCTTAAACTGTTAAACTCTTTCCTCCTCTGGGTTCATTTGATCACCTTCTTCCGTTTCTTGTCCTGTCTCTTCAAGTTTTCCGCAAGAACGGCCCCTTCCTTCGGTAAAGAGACGTTTCTGGCATTTCGGTGCTGCAAACTTGTGATTGTACTTCTCTGATTTCCCATGGAATGATTACTGTTTCCGTTGAAGCGTTCCCTCGGAGTGTGCAGAACGCATAACCGAGGTGATTCTCTCTGGCATGGAGGCGTACATTCCATATTCTTTGACTTCTACTAAACCTAACAAACCTTGGTTTAAGTCTACTTGTTCTCGAGCTATCCACCGCAGGGATGATGCCTTCAGTAATTACCGTTGTCTTCAAACTCTAGAAACTCAAACAACTTGTATTTCATCCCGGAATCGTGCAAAATCTATTCTTCTAGAAACCAATAACTCTTTTATTCGTCGTAAATGCAATAATCCCTCTGGTTGCTCTCCCTCTCGCCCTTTCTGGCATTTCTGTTCCCTCTTTTAGTTTCTTTTGACGACACAACAGTCATTTTACCTTCTACTAAAGCTGAACTCTTCGTTCAAACTTTTAACTCAAACTCTACCTTAGGCGATTCCGGAGCTATTCCTCCTCCTTCAACCCCCTCCAACTTATTTATGCCTAATATTGTAATATCTTCTAAAAATGTCATTTCTGCTCTCTCTGAGCTTAACACTAAGAAGGCGTATGGCCCTGATGGTATTCCTCCTGCTGTTCTCAAATCTTGTGCTTCTGATCTTGTACCCTGTCTTGGTAAACTATTTCGTCTATGTCTTTCAATTCCAACCTTCCCTTCTTGCTGGAAATGTGCGCCCAATTAACCTGTGCCGAAGAAGGGGGAATCCTCTCAACCCTCTAAGTATCGTCCTTTTTCTCTAACCTCTGCTCTCTTTTCTCTATCCTTCTCTCTCCTCTCTCTCTCTCTCTCTCTCTCT
>SEYY01003626.1:0-13251 GCA_009176605.1 Armadillidium nasatum
TATTTTGAACCAAATTCTCACCTGTGCTGGTAAACAAAATATTGCTTGAGTTGTAATATTAGTGATGATGTATGATACACTGTAATGTCTGTAAACACAAGTTGATGTTATAAAAGACGAAGTTGATTACAGTATTAACGGCAATATGAAAAATGCACGATGATCACAGAAAAAGGCCTAGGTCGAATGATGCTATATTTTCGTGAGTTCCACGGTGCACACCAATCCGCGTGGTGAATTGGTTCTAGTTCCACAGTCAAAAATTATTATTTTGTGTAGAGTGAGGAGTCCTGCTACTACAATATATATATATATATATATATATATATATATATATATATATATATATATATATATATATATATATATATATATATATATATATATATATATATATATATATATATATATATATATATATATATATATATATATATATATATATATATATATATATATATATATATATTATATATATATATATATATATAGGGGACAGTTTTGAAAGGTGCCAGTGCCAGTGCGGGGACACATTTGAAAGGCGCTAATGCCATCTGAGGGGAAATGAGAGGGAGTACTATTGCCAACTGAGTGGAAATTGATCCCTACGCTCTTTCGTGAAGTATTTTCTTTCGTTTTTATGTTAATCTTCTCGTTTTTTTGTTTACCTTTCCGTTAAATTTTTTTTTGTTAACCTTTGTGGTATTTATGATAGCTTCCGGTTATTATAATAATTATTGTAACCGATGTTTTTATTGTAATAATTGTTGTAACCGAAGTTTTGATTGTAACCGATGTTCGTTTGTAATAATTATTGTAACCGATATTTCAACAAATAGTTGTCGAATCAATATTCAATCGATATAATCGGTAAACCGACATTTTTCAATTGCGAAGTACTCTTAATATTTTTACCGCATTTTTTATTATTACACCGAACGTGACCTTAGAGGCTGTGTATTATTGACTCTGGTGTTTGGCTACGGAAATTTGCAGCAACAAAGGTTGCTGCAAATTAGCACAAAAATTTTTGTACTATACATTTAGTTGTTGCTACAATACATATTCTTCTAGACACTTTAATTACTCTCCTTTTTCATAACAATTACATTAAGGTTGAGCTTCATCTTTTCCTAACGGTTTATTTCATTTCACACAGAGATTGAACACTTCTTGTCATTTTATTAATCTCTATTCTTACTTTATATCTACTCCAACCACCTTTTAACTGGTTCCTTGATATAGTCGACGAGTAAGTTCGCGGTTGATTTCGTTATCAGTCTTTTATATTAAGGGAGAAACTTGTTACTCTTTTTCCTGGTGATTTTTCGCTGGGTTGGTATAGTTACTAGGAATAGGAGTAACTATATATATATATATTATATATATATATATATATATATATATATATATATATATATATATATATATATATATATATATATATATATATATATATATATATATATATATATATATATATGGATTTCCAATAGTAGCAATTAACAGCTGATCTATATAAATGAACGAAAATATATTTTAAAATCTAATTTAATCTATCATCTAATTAACTTAATCATTCACTTAATTTAATTAATATCATAAAGACCATATACATTTTGGAATATAAGATAACGTAACAGTCAAACGAAGATTTCAAATAGAATTTGGCGCAGCCATGATTAAAAACATTGGAAAAACAGAATCCCAAATAATTGAAAATAATTTATTTGCTTTATTTAAAACAAATTAATGATCCGAAAGTCAAAAATAATTATCCCTAATAATTTGCAAACAAATCTATCTGAGTAAGAATATTTATAAAAGGTATTTATTTATTTTATACTCTAAAAGAAGGTGTTAGCCAAACTCCTCAATGTTTGTTTACATTACGTGACAGTTCAAGATTGCAGCAGCGAAAACTGAAGATAGAAATTTCTATCTTCAATATTCGCTGCCGCAAGCAGAAAATTATTGCAACAAAATTCGTGGGACACGATAGATGCATGGGACACTTCACTGTAGCAATCTTCAAATCCCTTAAGGAATCTTGACCGTGGAACACCCCAACAGTCTTGTCACAATATAAATATAGATACCATAGTATATAGATAGTACATAGATTAGTATATATACGGTGTAGACTACTAAAGCCGTCATCTTTGAGTCAAAATTTCCGCTTATCTTCAAGTCCCGCGCAAACTTAGCCGAAAAACACCGTTCTTTGAGGCAATTTCGCGGGCGCTAAATGGCTTTTGGCGCGAAAAGTAATAATAATAATCTTCAAGCTAAGCCGAATCTTTAAGATTGGTGAAGACATGGCTAAGAACATCTTAGCAAATCACGTGACTTTTGTAAACAAAATTCACTTGCTGCTTAGTATTTTTTACGGAAGGTTATTTATTTTTATTGTGATATTATAACATTGGTGTCTTTTATTTTGTTATTTTTTAAAAATTGGGAACATTTTTAGTTCTTGATATTTCTCTTGATTCTTTCTTTCTTCCCCCTCCCCCCAATCATTTTGAATATTTGACGTACTGAGGAGTGAGGGCCTACCATGGCATTTTTTAATAGTAAAGCATTGTTTATATATATATATATATATATATATATATATATATATATATATATATATATATATATATATATATATATATATATATATATATATATATATATATATATATAGCTTTTGCTTTTAAAAAATGTCATTGCCAGGGTAGGCCCTCAGTTCATAGGAACATAGGAAAATAGAGACAGTTAGAAGCCACAAGGCCCTATCGAGACTGTCCCAGTCCAAACAAATAATAATAATAATGACAATAACAATACTAGTACATGCACAAAAGACTAGGTCTATCCCTTCCCTAGTTATCAGTTCATTCATGCAAAGATAAAAGCAAAACCAAGCCCAACTACACATGCAGCATTCAATGAACCATCACCCACTACAAAAAAACTGCCATTAGGCTTAGTCATAGGTTGATCTGTTGATCTAAAAATTCATATATACCCACCAATTTGGCTTAGTCAAGTTATATTATATAATACCTAAACCATCCATAAATCTATCTAGCCCCCTTTTAAATTTGACAAGAGAATCACAGTCAACAATCTCTTCTGGCAAGTCATTCCAAAAATTAACAGCTCTATTACTGAAAGAATATTTTCTTAGATTGAGATGGCATGGCTTCTTTTTAATTTTCTTATGTCCTCTAGTTACTCTTCCACGGTCCAATATAAAGTATTTTTCAATCTCTGTTTTACTGTCAGATGCAAATATCTTGTAAACTTGTATCATATCCCCTCTGAGAAATCTCCTTTCAAGTTCGTCAAATATTCAAATATATATTTGAATATATTTTAATTTATATATATTAAATTAAAAAAAAAATGATCATCATACTCCAATATCTTTAAAATCAATTTTATTAGGAAAAAGTAGTAAATCCATATATGGGCCCTCAAAGGTAGGGTAATTTTATACTTTCAATCACTGTGACACATACACACACACACACACACACACACACATATATATATATATATATATATATATATATATATATATATATATATATATATATATATATATATATATATATATATATATATATATATATATATATATATATATATATATATATATGGTCAGAGTTTACTTTAGCAGTCATACATATTTCAAAACCTACTAAGCGTATGTTAAAAAGGATCACATTTTCGGAATCCTTGTTGCATTTTGAGAAAGAAAATTGTAAAAGATGTAAAAATAAGTTTTTTTTTGTGTTTTCACTAATAAATAATAATATATATATATATATATATATATATATATATATATATATATATATATATATATATATATATATATATATATATATATATATATATTATTCTTTTTTGTAGTTTATTAATTTATTAAAGTTTTATTATATAATATAGTAATTTCATTTTGTCTCTACACAGTTCCAGTCGAAGTCAGTACTCATAGGTATATTATTAGTTTCAGCAATCTGGTCTTATACAAAAAACTCCACTACTGTTAATTACCCTACCTTTTTATAATAAAAATACTATTAACAGAAGAAAAATGTTACTATAAAAAACACAAATAATTGTACATAGGTTTCACCATTTTAGAGTTTTGAAATACAGAAATTTCAGTAAATCAATAGCTCAATACATCAGTTTCAATTTTGAATTCAATAAATACTTTTGAGAGAATGGCAGAGGAACATTTTTTTCAGGGAGTTCTGGCCATGTATCCTTAACCCCAGTGAGTAGTAGGAATATAATGTTTCATTTCATATTAATATTTGTCATTCACTCTTAAATTGAAATATCAGTCTGTCAAAATTTCAAAATATTGCCATTTATATACATTAATTTGTACATTTTTATAGTAAATTTTTAGATTTTTATAGTTTTAAATGAAAATGTTCCTCAGTGCTTCATTGGGATATTTTGAGTTCATTTTAATATATGGTTATTTTATCTTTATATTTTCAATACAATTAAAAATGAAAAAGTGCTCACCCCGTGTTTACAACTACCAATTTTTTAGCAATTACCTACTGTATTTTTTTTATAGGAAAAAAAAAATAAAGGACAGTCAGTATTAGCATTTTCGCTGAAAGTATAATTAAAATACAAGAAAGTTGATAACTCACATTTGAGTTGTAGACATTGTTAATATTTTAAAAAAGATAAATAAAAATATTATAAAATTATTGAAACATATTTGATAACTAGTGCTACATCAGTCTGTATTTAAAATTGGTATTAACAATAACATAGAAGTATAATGTTACAGCAGAGCTAGAAATTACCAAAGGCAGTCCTTGCCTATCTACTACTTTAGCTGTGCTTGTATTCAATAAAAATAAAGTAATATTGACTTCCAAATTTTTTATTTTAGATTCTATTGAAATATATATATATATATATATATATATATATATATATATATATATATATATATATATATATATATATATATATATATATATATATATATATATATATATATATATATATATATATATATTATGTTAATAATAATAAAAAAATATTAGCGTGAAATTAATATCAAGGAAGGACAATATTCACTGTAAGTTCACTGCATTTTACTTATTTATTTTGGATTGTTTAACATTATATATATATATATATATATATATATATATATATATATATATATATATATATATATATATATATATATATATATATATATATATATATATATATATATATATATATATATATATATATATATATATATATATATATACTTTTGTAAGTTTTCAAAACTTAATTGAAATGAAATAATTATTTTACAGTACACTATTAATGTTTTATGATTTTTAAGATATAGGAATGTCAGTAATATATATATATATATATATATATATATATATATATATATATATATATATATATATATATATATATATATATATATATATATATATATATATATATATATATATATATATATATATATATATATATATGTTCTGGTGTGCAAAGGCCAGAGACCTACCAAAATTTCCATCAGTCTGTGAGAGAAACTGCAATCTGGTCAAATTAAAGGCCGACAGGTCCCAATACACGACATTTGATTGTTTGCAAGTCAGGAAGTTGAGGAAAATAGATGAAGGTAGTGTGTTTCAGACTTTACTAGTGGAGTACATGTAAGATTGAACATAGCGGTTAAGTTTGAGGTCAGACAGTTGGACAGAGAAATGATAATACTATATAAAGGCGTGTCGCACGAGTCCTTCACAATGGAGAAAGTATGCGAGGTGGGAGCTCAGAAAAAATGTCCATTGTAATAGCGAAAGTATAGAGAGTTATGCAACAATTTGACGGGAAAAAATAGATTGAAGAGAATTAGTGAAAGCAGGAGAGTTAATATGAAAAACGTCCTAGACTCCACCTTTTCAAGGAGAGCTGTATGAGCTGAACTACCCTATATGTGTGATTCATACTCCATACAAGGAAGAACAGCACCCCTGTAAGAGCAAGCAACTAGGGTGGAGTGAAGAAATTCTGAAGGCACCTCAGAACACCTAACCTCTTAGAAGCTTGTTTAGAAAGAAGTAATTTGATCTTTCCAAGAAGATCACAAGAAAAAAGGAATAGATTATTAAAGATGAAGATTTGAGTAGTATTTTTTCAAAGAAATCATAGTTGTGTGGAAAAAAATTGTCGAGTAGAGAGATAGAGGAATTGAGTTTTGGTGGCATTGAAAATGGCCATGTTTTCTTTGCCCCAATTTGAAATACAAGATAGATCAGAGGTCAGTTGCTCAAAGACTACTTTCCTTGCATTTATTAACTGCTGTTTGGAGGGTCGCCTATCAAATTGAAAGGAGTAATGAAGTGTGGAGTCATCGGCAGAGGAGTGGATAGATGAAATAACAGGGAGGTCATTAAAGAAAAACGGAAAAAGTATTGGGAATAGGAGAGATGCTTGAGGAACACTACTATTAATATATTTCAAGGATGAATTGTGGCTGTCTACAACAGCTGCTATAGAATGATTGGAAAGGAAATCAGAGAGAAGCATAAATTCCATAAGAGGGGAGTTTGGAAATCAAAGCTTTGTGCGAGACTCTATCAAAAGTTTCCAACTGTACAACGTGACAACAAAAGATTCACCGAAATGCCGAAGAACATATATGAAAACTATCAAAACTTTACAAAACACACATCATTCTTTATTCATAACACCTTAATTACCATTCAATATATATATATATATATATATATATATATATATATATATATATATATATATATATATATATATATATATATATATATATATATATATATATATATATATATATATATATATATATATATATATATATATATATACTGGTTTCTTCCTTGTTTTTGCAGTTTTTGCACCACCAACGAAAAGAAGAAAATTACGTCTACCTTCTCGCGCAGAAAGTGCAGATAAAATAATGAAAGAATGCTGACTTTAAAAGAAAAATTTCTCGAAGTAGAGAAAGAGAGAATTCAATCTTATTAAGTCAAATTTAAAGGGGCAGAGTGAAGAGGAGATAGAAAAACTAAAAATTCTTAGAGAGAGGAGTTCTTCACATAAATTGTTAATAAGTCTTATACAAAATCAATATAAAAAATTAGACATGCTTGAGAATCTTTTAAAATCATTAGATTTAAGACTTCAAACATCGAAAAGTTTCATAACCTTTAATATTTGTTTTTAATTTTTTATACATTCCATTTTTGTTTCATGTTTTAGGAAATATATTTGTTTTCTTTAAATATTTTTTAGTAACCATTTGTATTTATAGTATTTAAAATAATTTAACAAATTATGAAAGATTATAAAGTCATTAACTTTGTAAAAAAATTTACTATTGGAAACTGATAAGAATGCAAATAGTTAGAATATAATAATAATAAAAAAATTTTTAAATTTTATTTCATCAAAGTAGTACCAATATCTGTAGAATTTAAAATGGTAGACTATCACTTACCTGATTTCGTTTAGTTTCAGCAATGCCAGACTCTTCATTTTTATCTCTACCTTCATTATCATAATTTTCAGGTTCATCTGTTATTTCACTTTCAATCAATTCATTCTCAAAACTTGATTCTATAGTGATGTTGTGTAATATGCATGTTGCTTGTATTATACCCTGAATTCTATGTATTTCAGATGTCTAAATATACCTTTTAATCAAGCGAATACATTCTCTATAACTCTTCTACTTTTTGATAGTTTTGTATTATAATTTAAGTGTTTAACATTTAATTAGCCATTATTCTTGTATGAAACCATCATATAATGCTTAAGAATAAATGCTAAATCCCAATTATATCATAAGAATTACTATAGCATAATGAAAACTGTATCATTTTCTAACGCATGTTCCAATGGGGAATTAACAAGTACTCTTTGATCGTGAGCTGATCCCGGAAAACCTGCAAATATGTATCTAAATTTTAAATTTGCATCACAAACTGCTAAAAGATTCACACTGATTCATGTTTCGATCAAGATAGCATTTTTGTGATTCTCCTGGAGCCCTTATTCTAATATGGCAACCATCAATGGCCCCTAAGCAACCTGGAAAATTACTCTTCTTCTACCTTTGAAATTTTGCTCATTTCAGGCCACTTAATGAGATTTTTGTAGACCATTAATTATTGCTATAATGGTATTTACATATGTGTGACAACAACTAAAGCTGATCATAAAAACTTTGCTAATTTCATAATAGGGACATTGTCTCCTCAAATACCATAATGTAACCATTAGAACCTTTTCTAAATCCAGTTGCTCTCTACCCTTTACATTATAAGTTGTGAATGGTTCAGGAACTGATAAGTCCTGCATAATCTTGTAAATGTGTCCCGTGTAAGCTTGCATTCTCTGAAAAATTCAAGGTTAGTGTCTTCATTCTTAATCTCCTGGTAACCTTCAGAGTTTGGATGAGAATCTCTAATAATATATATATATATATATATATATATATATATATATATATATATATATATATATATATATATATATATATATATATATATATATATATATATATATATATATATATATATATATATATATATATATATGCAGGGTGTTTCGGAATTGCACGGCAATAGTTCAGGTATGGGTTCCCTACAATATTAGAAATAATAAATGTCATATAAACATATGGCACAAAATATTTTATTAACGTGATATTGGGTCATACAGTTATGTATTTCGCAGGACATCATTTACAGTAACTGTTCAAAGTGGCCTCCATCTTCTTAAATGCAGCATTCTGCACGACGTCCATGCTTCTCTGGCACCTCATATAGCATCAGGAGGAAGCTTGATAGTTGATGCAGCAACCTCGATCCGATTTTGTGGCTCTTCTTGCGTTTCCACAGACGTAGAATAAACCATAGACATACTTCATCCAGCCCCACAGAAAGTAATCCAATGGCGTTAAATCAGGGGATCGTGGTGGCCATTTAACAGTACCGTTGCGCCCTACCCATCGGTGACCATACGTTTTGTTTAAATAATGTGACAATATGCGAATAGTGCGCCGTTGCACCGTCATGCATAAACAACATCCCCTGCCTATTGGCAATCCGAATATCTTGTAGAAGCTCAGGGGGATTATCCTGCAAAAACTGCAGATAAGAAACTCCTGAAAGCCTAGGTGGCAAAAAGAAGGGGCTGACTAAATTGTCGCCTAGAAGACCACACCAGACATTTAATGAAAAGGTATGTTGGTAATGTGTTGTAGCAGTCGTATGAAGGTTTTCATCATCCCAGGTATGAGTGTTTCGATAAATTAGTAATCCCATTTCTCGTAAAGCAGGATTCATCGGTAACGAGCATGCGGCTCAGGAAGTTAGGATCTCATGTGCATTTTCGAATTAACCACTCGGAGAAATGTCTGCGCTTGTTATAATCATGTGGTAGAAGTTCTTGCACAGGGGTAACGTGATATGGGTACAGTTGTTGTTCGCGCAATGTTCGCCATATGCTGGTAGAGGACACATCGAAACGAAGAGACATTCTTCTGGTGCTAGTACTAGGAGATAACTGAACAGCATCGAGTATTTCTTCT
The DNA here is from genome assembly GCA_009176605.1 of Armadillidium nasatum. Lineage (NCBI taxonomy): Eukaryota > Metazoa > Arthropoda > Malacostraca > Isopoda > Armadillidiidae > Armadillidium > Armadillidium nasatum. Next base: position 9,620 of record SEYY01003626.1, read on the forward strand.
TTAACGTTAGCGGTTCATCTAATTCTTTGTTGACCGGCGTTTACTTGTAGAGGGTTTAACGTTCCATTTTCCCTGAGGCGTCTTTCAATGGCCTCAAACGTTTTACGATTTGGTATTCTTCAGTTGGGATATTTTTCACGATATCTTCGAACGGCTGCAAGACCATTTTGATGTACCTCGCCATACGTTAAGAGCATGTCTGTTTGTTCTGCAAATATGAACACATCCGTGGTGTCACCCATGATAATCCACTTGAACCGACACACACAATTCACTCATTCGTATAGGAACAGAACGAGACAATCTGATGAGTAACCTACACCCACAGAGTCTAATACGGAATGACAGAAATGTACTACCCTTTCCAACAAATGAACGTATGCTAATGTTCAGAGAGATACGTCTTTAACATCTGATATATCGAATATAAACTAATTTTAAACATATGTTTATATGACCTTTATTGTTTATATTGTGGTAGAGAACCCATACCTTAAATTTTGCCTTGCAATTCCGAAACGCCCAATATATATATATATATATATATATATATATATATATATATATATATATATATATATATATATATATATATATATATATATATATATATATATATATATATATATATATATATATATATATATATATATATACTAAAAAAGTTCACATCTCACAGGTATTGCCCTATTCTAGGAGAGGAACTTTTCTAGGTAGCATATACCTAGGATCCCCAAGTGGGATCGAACCGGCGCCCTCAAACACGTGAGTCAATCACTCTACCGTTTGAGCCACGGTATAATATATATATATATATATATATATATATATATATATATATATATATATATATATATATATATATATATATATATATATATATATATATATATATATATATATATATATATATATATATAGTCCAAGTACATATACTTGGAAAAATCGACCCATTTCAAGTATTTTAAAGTACTAGTAAAATTTTAAAACATCCAAAAATTTATCATAGAAAAAAAAAAAGATCTGATCATATATATATATATATATATATATATATATATATATATATATATATATATATATATATATATATATATATATATATATATATATATATATATATATATATATATATATATATATTATTGTCATTATTATATTATTATTACTATTATTATATTATTATTATTATTATTATTATTATTATTATTATTATTATTATTATTATTATTATTATTATTATTATTATTATTATTGAAAAATGTAAACAAAGAACAGCTGATTCAAAGAAGACGGCTTGAAGATTTTTGAAATTCGCGTTCTTTGAGTCAAACTTCAAGAACGCCAGGAAAGCCACTCAACGCCAGTCTACAGCCAGGCTACGCCAGTCTACAGCCACTGGCTTGGCTTGAAGATGCGTTGCCTCAAAGATGACGGCTTAACGTATAAAAGATAATAGACAAAACATAAATATTAATTTTTCACTATTTTATGTAATATAGTTTTTTCAATTTCTTTCGATATCTTTACAGAAACGTCTCCGGTTTTAACATTACGGCCTTTGTAGAATTAAATATGAAGTTTGTATTATCTTTATTCATCTCTTTCTTACTTTCAATTAACTTCTACTCTAATATATACCTCTCACATTCTTGAATATATCATACTTATATCAAAGTTTACCCTATAATAAGTTGCGGCAAGTCTGGGATTTTCATTGATAAAACCCTTTCTTGATATTTGAAATTTCATAGCGATTAATCTCCGCCTAGCGGCTGTGTGAGAACTAAATCGGGGAATTTTTGCCTGATATTTAAAATACCCCCAAGTTTACCAAATAAACTTTATCATATAAACTTTGATATCCGTAACATTATGTTTTTGTTAATTTATTAATATTTTTCATTAATATTTAATTTTTTTTTTTGTGCATTTGATACCTTTATTTAATTAAATTAAAAAAAATTGTCACTTTTAGGCAAAAAGTGTTATCATGAGTTACGAGGTGTATGCTGTAGTTAAACAAAATGTGTCGAAAATAATGGCTTCCAATGAAAAAAATGTAGATTTTTCAAATTAAAAATTATGCAGAGGTACTGTTCAAATAAATACCTTTTAAAAAATGTCATTTTTTTACTTGATTCTATGTCAAAAAGCTGATAATCTACAGGCTACCACTCATGTTCTAGGCCCGTGTATGTTTTGCCACCTTTGTTTTTGTTAATTTTATTAATATTTTTCATTAATATTTAAATTTTTTTTGTGCATTTGATACCTTTATTTAATTAAATTAAAAAAATTGTCACTTTTAGGCAAAAAGTGTTCTTATCATGAGTTACGAGGTGTATGCAGTAGTTAAACAAAATGTGTCGAAAATAATGGCTTCCAATGAAAAAAATGTAGATTTTTCAAATTAAAAATTATGCAGAGGTACTGTTCAAATAAATACTTTTTTAAAAAATGTCATTTTTTTACTTGATTCTATGTCAAAAAGCTGATAATCTACAGGCTACCACTCATGTTCTAGGCCCATGTATGTTTTGCCACCTTTGTTTCTGTTAATTTTATTAATATTTTTCATTAATATTTAAATTTCTTTTGTGCATTTGATACCTTTATTTAATTAAATTAAAAAAATTGTCACTTTTAGGCAAAAAGTGTTCTTATCATGAGTTACGAGGTGTATGCTATAGTTAAACAAAATGTGTCGAAAATAATGGCTTCCAATGAAAAAAATGTAGATTTTTCAAATTAAAAATTATGCAGAGGTACTGTTCAAATAAATACCTTTTAAAAAATGTCATTTTTTTACTTGATTCTATGTCAAAAAGCTGATAATCTACAGGCTACCACTCATGTTCTAGGCCCGTGTATGTTTTGCCACCTTTGGGTATAGTACAGTTGACGTCGCTTTTGTTTTGACAATTCTCTGGAGTATCACGGTAATAAGAACATTGGAAAATAGAGACAGTTAGAAGCCACAAAGGCCTATTGAGACTGCCCCAGTCCAAACAAATAATAATATCAATGCACGAAAGACTTAGGTCTTTCCTATCCTTAGTTATCAGTTCATTCATGCAAAGATAAAAATAAAACTAAGCCCAATTATACATGCAATATTCAGTGAAACATCACCCACTACAGAAAAACTGCATGTTAGGCTTAATCATAGGTTGATCTTAAAATTCATATATACCACCAATTTGTCTTAGACAAGATATACTATGTGAGTATTGATGATTTTCACATTAGATTAGATGACATGTATATAGTGTGATTTTAGAAACTGCATGTACTTTAAATTATTATATTGGAGTGGACCATTTTCATGAATATATATATATATATATATATATATATATATATATATATATATATATATATATATATATATATATATATATATATATATATATATATATATATATATATATATTATATATATATATTATGTTTATAATTTTTTAGTTCATGGTTGGAAATGAATATCTTTTAAACCATAATGTTTGCAAATAAAATTTATACGCAAATTAATTTAAGTTTTACTGAACATTTTTTTTGTAATAGTTTAACCCATGAGTCTGTATTTTATGCTGAAATGTAGTGCACATATCATATTTAAGAGCAGAAAA
>SEYY01003627.1:2500-10000 GCA_009176605.1 Armadillidium nasatum
TTCATGTACTTTTTTTTTTTTTTTTTAAAACTTATTAGTCTTTTTTATGTATTTTTTTCTAATGAATAAGGGTTATTCATGTTTTATTCTGCTGATGATTAGAATGAAAGAAAGGTGATCGAATATTGAGTTCTATTGATGTTTTCCATGAAGTGTTAATGCATTGATTGATAGAAATAAAGAACGAGGTCTGATAAGATTAAAGTTTAACCTGTTTGTAAGGGTTCTTGGTGAACTATTCAAGGCTATTATTACAGTGAATATCTGTATCTAGAGCAAGGTTATTATTAACTATTTATCGCTTGTTAAATTTTTACTAGAAAGTAATTAGAACATTGAATAAATATCTAAAGCAAGGTTATATTATTACCTATTTATCGTTTAATATACTACTAGAAGGTAGTATTGTGATCATTTTACTAGAACCTAATTATTTGTATCTAGAGAAAGGGTATCATTACCTATTTATCGTTTATTATACTACCAGAAGGTAGTGTTGTGATCATTTTACTAGAACGTAATTATCTGTATCTAGAGCAAGGTTATCATTACCTACCTAGTTTTTGTTTATACTACTAGAAGGTAGCATTGTGATCATTTTACTAGAACCTAATTATCTGTATCTAGAGCAAGGTTACATTACCTATTTATCGTTTATTATACTACTAGAAGGTAGTGCTGTGATCATTTTACTAGAACCTAATTATATGTATCTAGAGCAAGGTTATTATTACGATTATTATACTACTAGAAGGTAGTGTTGTGATCATTTTACCAGAACCTAATTAACTGTATCTAGAGCAAGGTTATCATTATCTATTTTTCGTTTATTATACTACTGGAATGTAGTATTGTGATCATTTTACTAGAACCTAATAATCTGTATCTAGAGCAACGTTATCATTACGTTTATTATACAACTAGAAGGTAGTGTTGCAAACATTTTACTAGAAAGTAATGTTGTAAACATTTAAGTCTCTTGCTATAGCGTTGCTAGGAATTTATTTTGTAGGAGAAAGAGAGTAGGTCTTAAGATTGGATCCTCCCATAAATGAAGTCTAAAATCATTCCTAATTTCTTTTGGATATATCAGAGAGTAAGAACTATGAGGAGAAAAAATGAGGGAGTTAGGAATTTAGAGGAATTTTTTTTAGAATAAGGTTATGATACAAGTTTACAATATATTTACATCTCTTGATAATAGTGACATCAATAAATTCTTAAACTTTTTTGGGGGGAAGTGCAGCGATTTGAGATGCGGCGTATATATGGGTTTGAATTCATGATCTTTATTCTATCTGGTTTAATTTTGTTGGAGATTTTAGGTGCTGGTATTGTGGATTCTTTTCTCTTAGTTTGCTCTAATACATACATATATACATGCATGTAATAATACATACATACATACACACACGCACACACACACACATATATACATATATATATATATATATATATATATAATATATATATATATATATATATATATATATATATATATATATATATATATATATATATATATATATATATATATATATATATATATATATATATATAAATATATATATTTGTAATGAAATAAAAAAAATAACTAAAAATAATAATATAATAATATAATATAATAATAATAATAATAATAATAATAATAATAATAATAATAATAAATAATATATAATAATAATAATAATAGTAATAATAATAATAATAATAATAATAATAATAATAATAATAATAATAATAATAATAATAATAATAATAATAATAATCCAAATCAGGATCCACCCATTGGTTGGTTTGATGAAGACACACAGAGGGGGAGAAGAGGACCCTTCAGGGGAAATGACCTTCAATACCCCCCCAAGCCCCCCCACCCTAATACCCTTTATGATTTTGTTGGTAACAAAACCTGATCAAGGGGATTCCCTTTTTGAAGCATCTATTTATAATAATAATAATAATAATAATAATAATAATAATAATAATAATAATAATATTTTTTTCAGAAAATAAATATTACTTATCTTCTTGAGGAATTGAAGAGATAGATAGATAGATAGATAGATAGATAGATAGATAGATAGATAGATAGATAGATAGATAGATATATAGATAGAGATAGATAGATAGATAGATAGATAGATAGATAGATAGATAGATAGATAGATAGATAGATAGATAGATAGATAGAGAAAGAAAGAGAGAGAGAGAGAGAGAGAGAGAGAGAGAGAGAGAGAGAGAGAGAGAGAGAGAGATTCTCTTCCTGGATTTTAAAATAGAAACAATTTGTCCTTAAAAATAAATTGTAAACGTTTTTGAAATTGGGAAAGATTGTTTAATGCAAGTTATTTTGGGACCTTCTTTTGACGAGGACGGATGGAGGGCCAACGGCGCCAAGGAACCTCTAAATTGAATTCCTTCTCGTAATGTTTAAGCTTTAAAAGATTAAGTTATCCGATGAAAGGATTCTTTTTAAGGAGTTATTTTTTATATTGTTATTTAAAATAAACTTTAATAAACCTAAAACAAGATTTTAGCATTAGTGGCAAATCTTGTCTAACTTCTAAAATTTAGCAATGGACTGTCTTTTTACTATGAATTCAAACATATATATATATAATATATATATATAATATATATATATATATATATATATATATATATATATATATATATATATATATATATATATATATATATATATATATATAAATATATGTTACTCACATAACCTTTCCCACAATCGTGGGCTGGTGTTTACTGCAAGCCACATCTATTCCTTAACTCTCAAACAACTTGCCAATCTTTTCGACTCACTCCTATCCTCCATCAACCGCACACCTTCCTCCCAGTTCACACCTCTTTCCCTCAATAACTTCTTGACGTCATTTCATCCAACCTCCTCTTGCTCTCCCCTTACCTCTCATGCCGTCTTTTTTTGCCAGTCTCTTCTCATTTATACTAAAAAAACATGCTCAAACCAACTCAGCATGCTCTATTCAGCTCTCCCAACCATACTCCTTCTCCAACTACACATCTCCCTTATTCTAACATTCCTGAATCTATCTCTTCGGCACATACCACACACCGCTGTCAGACTCTTCATTTCGAAAATCTCAACTTTTTTTCCCTTCCTACTATTCAACCTCTTTACCTCGCTCCTATACATAATCATTGGAACACAGCTTCCCTCAAACATTTCCAATTTCAGCTCTCAGGACAACCTTCCTCTGTTCCAAATATCCCTCAACTCCCCTCCTCCTCAACACTTTCTCCTCTTTCCATATTCTATGACCTACTCATCACTCACACTACCATCTCCCACCCCGAAATTCACCCTCAGGTATTTAATAATGAATGAACCCACTCCTATCTCACCCTCCCCTCTCCCTTCCCTCCTCATTTTCATCCATAGTGCTTTACTCTTACCCGCATTCACTCTTAAGCCCAACTCGTAACAACCCTTTATAAATTTCTGCATCAAAACCTTCAAATCCCCCTGTGACCTAGCCAAAATATAATAATAAATTCTTAAATTTCTTTTATATATATATATATATATATATATATATATATATATATATATATATATATATATATATATATATATATATATATATATATATATATATATATATATATATATATATATATATATATATATATATATATATATATATATAGATATATATATATAAATTTAAAATTTTTATTTTTGTTTTATTATTATTATAAATAGGACCGATCGGGGCTGGAATTTTGCCGGGGCCGGAGCAGGGGTTCTGGCCGGGGTTGTATAAAATTTGTAAGGAGGTCAAAAGCACTGAAATATTAGCTTTAAAAAATTAGATATAAATTTAATTGAGGTTTATTTAATTATAAAGAAGGAGTAGAATAGCCAAGTTAATGATTATATGCATTTTCACAAAAAAAAAAAAAAAAAAAAAAAAAAGCATAAAATTACAGATTTTGTATAATAAAAGTTAAAAAAAAGTACAAAAATTTTTAATTTTTTTTTCTGATTCACAATAGTAATTCAGCAGGTTTACATAAGTAAGACCCTAAGGTAAAGTTTGAAAAAATGTAGGAGATAAAATTATCAATATAACCTGCATTTACAAATTATTGTCATTTTATTGATATATATCAAACTTGTATCATTTAGCTACATTATTTCAAAATTATTATTTTGTTTATATTTTCAGTCAATATGGCTAAAAGTTCAACTTCAGCAATTTGGGGGTACTTTACAATGTTTCAGGATAGGCTCGAAATAGCTAAATGTAACATCTGCAGTCAGAAAATTAGAAGAGGATATCTGGGTGCCCAAAGCAAAAAATTTTCAACCAAATCTTTATGAGGTCATCTAAAATCAAAACACAAAGATGAACATTCACAATCAGAAAAGGAGCGGTCAGAAGAAACAGAAAGAAAAAGGAAATATTGAAAAAAACAAGAAGAAAATCTTAATTTTCTTATATTTTATTTGATTTTTTTTTTTTTATTATTTGACTGATTGAGCTGAAATTTTGTCCCGAAATTCTGAGTTGATTTCGAGCATTTTTCTGAGCCTATAACTTTTAAATTTTTTTTTTTATTTAAATTTTTTTTTCTAGAAGTTCTAAGTTGATTCGTGTGTTTTTCGGAGTATATAACGGTTTGAAAGTTATTTGGACCCAAACCTGAAAAAAGTGAAGAACTGGGTCAAACCACTGGTCCACATGAGCTGAAAATTTAACTGAATAACCTTAGCTCCAATTTCTTGCATTAATGTGAACAGATTTTTGATATCACGTCTGAAAAAAAAGTTATAAGAACTTGGAAAGAACATTTTCAAAAATCGTATCCTTCCGGAGAAAAAAAATATTAAAAAAAAACGCTATCTTCTAATTTTTTTATTTTGGGATATTGTTTAGAGGAGGGACAGGGTTACAACGTATTTAGTGTGCATTATTAAATGCTATTTGTTTGAAGCGAGATATATCCTCTCAAACTTTGTGAATTTTTGAAAAATGGACCTTTTTTGAGAGGCTGATCTTGAAACCAACGAATCGCATCGAATAAAGTATAGAGAGGAATTTGTAGCCCCATCCTTCCTCTATGCACTCACCAAAAATAAGAAATTTTGTAGTTGCAGTTTTTTTTTTATATATATATATATATTTTTATTTATTTTTTTTTGTCCGAAAAGGTATTATTTAAAAAAAAAAAATTTTTTTTTCGATAGTTGGTCAGTTTGAGCTTATAACAATTTTTCTATAACTCTGAGAACAAAAATTTTTTAAAAGCTTTTGTAGCCAATAGATTTCTAAATATACAATCCAAATTTCACGTCATTCTAAAAAGTGGTTTGGCCCAAACATTCATTTGAAAAAGGGCCAAATTTTCAACAACAAAAAAAAAAAAACGTTTTAACAGTTATAAACTCAGAAAAACGCTTGAAATTTTTTTTTTTTTTTCACCGGGAAAAAAGTTATATACACTGAAAATTTCAGGAGAATCTCCTGAAAATTAAAAAAAAATTGAAATTGAACTGTCTCCTTAAAGTATAATTTGCCATTTTAACCCAGGCAAGAAAACTCCGGTTTTTCCTGATTTTTAGCCGGGGCCGGGACCGGAGCTGGGACCGGGGCCCCGGTCGGTCCATAATTATATACACACACTTACACACATTCTTAATTAATGTTCCTAGGGTATCGAACCCTAAACCTCTTGCGAACCAGACTGATATATATATATATATATATATATATATATATATATATATATATATATATAATATATATATATATATATATATATATATATATATATATATATATATATATATATATATATATATATATATATATATATATATATATATATATATATATATATATATATATATATATATATATATATATATATATATATATATATATATATATATATATATATATATATATATATATATATATATAATATATATATATATATATATATATATATATATATATATATATATATATATATATATATATATATATATATATATATATATATATATATATATATATATATATATATATATATATATATATATATATATATATATATATATATATATATATATATATATATATATATATATAAATATAATTTATAGTTGTCTGATTTAAAGAAATACTGATTCTTACATACATACATACATACATACATACATACATACATTTAAGTGTATCCTCTGGACATTATAGCATTCAGTATATCCATTTTCTGGTAAATTCCCATAGATAGAATTTTATTAACATTTTGTACTTTAGTCCACAGCACCCATAGAATTAAAGGTTGTAGTTGACAGATCATGTTTTAAACAGGTTTGTACCCATTCTGTGAAGGGTGGACTTGATCTTAATCTTAACTAAAAAAAAAAAATAATTTTATTCTTAGTATAGTTTGAGATATTTTGAAAGCCGAATTGCGCAACAAATAAACTAATAGTTTATGTATACCTATTCAAAAAGAAGTACACGTATGAGTGAAAGAGTGTGTCTGGGTGTGTGAATGAGTGTGTGTGAGAGAGAGAATGAGAGAGAGAGAGAGAGAGAGAGAGAGAGAGAGAGAGAGAGAGAGAGAGAGAGAGAGAGAGAGTCGGATACCAGACGCTGAGTTTTAAAGATGGGACCCGTTGACGTATTTATAATGCAGAGACGAAAAGTTTACAAAAGAGATGTCACTTTATGCGGATGCGGATGCGGATACTTGACTAAAATAAAGACAGAAATTTTATTTCTAATGTTTTTAAAAAAATTTCCAACTAGCGGGCATTGCACTATACGAGTAGGGAAGCTTACTAGGAAACCAACACCATCTGAAAGAAATTAGTACGGATATTCAGATGTGTACCTTTTAATATGACTTATCAGAAGAAAGAAATACTCACCAAAGTTGAAATTAAAACAAGGAACATCCACTTGATGGAGTCATTTTGCTATAAATAATGCAACCCACATTAGACATAGGGTGAATTTGCTCTTGTAGGCAAGTTTAGTCACAAAAATAAAACAAAACATGCTAACCGGCTGTGATACAACAGATTATATATATATATAAATATATATATATATATATATATATATATATATATATATATATATATATATATATATATATATATATATATATATATATATATATATATATATAATATAATAAATTAATAAAAAAAAAAAAAAAAAAAATTAAAAAAGTAAAAAAATTTAAAACCAAAAGGATAAAACGTTTTTTATATATATATATATATATATATATATATATATATATATATATATATATATATATATATATATATATATATATATATATATATATATATATATATATATATATATATATATATATATATATATATATATATATATATATATATATATATATATATATATATATATATATATATATATATATATATATATATATATATATATATATATATATATATATATATATATATATATA
>SEYY01003627.1:17500-20000 GCA_009176605.1 Armadillidium nasatum
ATATATATAATATATATATATATATATATATATATATATAGCACGAGGGATACAGATCATGGCGTTGCGGATATTACTGGCAGTCACTCGGAATTTAATATATATATATATATATATATATATATATATATATATATATATATATATATATATATATATATATATATATATATATATATATATATATATATATATATATATATATATATATATATATAATATATATATCAAAAAAATCTATATAAAAAAAAAAAAAAAATTTTAAAAAAAAAAAAAAAAAAATTATTATTATTATTATTATTATTATTATTTATTATTATTATTATTATTATTATTATTATTATTATTATTATTATTATTATTATTATTATTATTATTATTATTATTATTATTATTATTATTATTATTATTATTATTATTATTATTATTTTACAATTTAAGGTCCGGTTTATAAAACGTTTGAATATATAAATAAGATACATATGGTAAGATACTTATCGATAAATCGATATATCGATGGAAAAATATTGATAATTAATTTAAATATATCGTTAAAAAACAAATAATTTAAATAATTTTTTTCTGAACTCATCATCACCGCTCATGGGCAGAGCCCTAGTCAAGGAGGGAGTGTTAGAGGAATAAAACAATAAGGAAAACCCTACGAGTTCCTACTAACCCAAATTTCGTTGGTGAGTACAGACGTGGGCTTTAAAGTAATTGAGATTAATCGGCAGGACACACAAAAGATGGGAGAGAATTCCACAAAACGGAAGTGGCTGGAAAGAAGGAGGCACTACCGCGGATAAGTCTGGAATTGCCTATGTCAACACAAAATTTATATGCAGAAACTGCACCCCTTGCGCTACGTGGCCGCCGTAAAGGTGTATAGGTGGAGGCATACAAACGGACAGTTCTCTAGAGCATTTGTCGATAACATTAATTGATTATTATTATCCATAAAACTAAACTGTTTTGTTGTTATCTTTTCAGAGTTGCGAGACTAGAGTCACGGAGCCCCAAGGTTTTGGATGGAGGCGGATAAAAAATTGTTTTTAGGGGAGAAGACACGAGAGAAAAATATTTTTTTTGTGGAGTCAAATATTATTTTTTTTTTTTTAGTGTAAAATAAAATCGATCCGAATAAAAAAAATAAATAAACAGTTTTTGTGTGGGTCAAATATTTTTTGGGGGCAATCTTCTAATTTTAAAAATGGCGGAGCGTGATCCTTGTAGTTGCTGGATTTGGAACTACTAACAACAACGATTTTTTTAAAGAATTTTATTTTTGTTACGATATATATATATATATATATATTATATATATATATATATATATATATATATATATATATATATATATATATATGATATACATACATATATTCTAAAAACAAAAGTAGAATCTTAATTTTACTAAAATGTGAATTAAATGTTAAGCTGAAAAACTAGTTCTTGCTAGGCCAAATATTTACGGTAAAAACTGAAAGGAAGACTCTAGCCTACGTCTTTGTGACGTCATAATGGAACTGTATCCAAAATTTCCTAATGCTTCAATTATAATTCAAAGCTCATAAATTCTTACGTCAAACACTCTTCCCGAATTATAAAGACAATGAAAGTATAATTTTTTCCTCCAAAAATAAAAATTAGGTAAAAAGTTCAATGAAAATGTCTTACTAATTAATTATTATTTAGAAATTTAGAAATTTGAACTAACTTCTGATAAGTAAACACATGAATACATGAATAAAAGATTATTTTTAAAATAAATTATTTATTTATAAAGTAGAAGAGTGATATTGTAATATATTTATTCAATAAATATTTGACGCCGATTTTAGGCTAGTGTGCGGATACAAATAAAAGAATTTTAAATTCGTTAATGCGGATGACTAATTAAAACTAACGAGGAAAATGCGGGTATCCACTACAATACTGACCTCTATTGGGGTCATTTAAATCCTTCAAGGCAACAAAATTTTCATTTCAGTTCTATAATAAATGATATAAACTCATCTTGAAGGCTTTCTACGAATTTTGATCTACCATGTAGCGTACGACCTTTATAAATAAAACTTCAAAAATTAAAAATAAAAAAAAAGAGAAGAAAATTATTCACGCTCTAAATCATATTTTGGCATATTAGAGAGGGTCAACCACTCATATATATATATATATATATATATATATATATATATATATATATATATATATATATATATATATATATATATATATATATATATATATATATATATATATATATATATATTTTAAAAAACTTTATTATGTAAATGTTAATGACGATGGTTGTCAATTCTTAGAATATAAAATAGGAGAGTGGGAGAAGAGGAGGGAAAACGAGGGGGGGTAATGACCAGGTTAGGTGACTAAAATAAGGGGATGGGAGGGGGAAAGGGAGAGGGGGTGGAAAGGGGTGGGAAATCTTAGAAATTGCCCAACTGATTCATTGCAAAAATAGTAAAGAAAAACTTGA
>SEYY01003627.1:27500-32500 GCA_009176605.1 Armadillidium nasatum
ATATATCTGGACTTTTCCAATTAAATACAAATATGTTGCAATGCACCGGCAAACATTTAAAGAAATTTCCTAAAATGAAAGTGTAAATTTTACCCATAATATATATATATATATATATATATATATATATATATATATATATATATATATATATATATATATATATATATATATATATATATATATATATATATATATATATATATATATATATATATATATATATATATATATATATATATATATATATATATATATATATATATATATATATATATATATATATATATATATATATATATATATATATATATATATATATATATATATATATATATATATATATATATATATATATATATATATATATATATATATATATATATATATATATATATATATATATATATATATATATATATATATATATATATATATATATATACTAGTTTATAGTTTCCTCATATGTTTATGCAAACTTCTTTGATATATTTTCTCAAATAAATATGGCTCTCTATGATCCCTGAAAATTGATATCTTAAGTCATCAAAGCTATTACAGAATGTATTATTATTATTATTATTATTATTATTATTATTATTATTATTATTATTATTATTATTATTATTACTTGAGGAATGGAATATTTAAGTAGTAGTAAGGATTGAATTATCGACAGGTGCCAGATTCTTTCGAAAAGTAGCTAAATCTGTCAACCTATCTGAACCCACGTTTTTTAATGAGGTTATTTGCCGTGGGTCCATACTCTTTTCCGTCTCCTAATGGAATATTAAAGGTCACAGGAGTGTTTGTGTACCAATTAAATGTCTAATCTCTGAGTCCTTTTAACTTGAATATTTTTATTTTTATTTTTAAACATTAAAGGAAATGTGTTAAAAAAAGACATCCTGATTTTATGTTTTAATATTTTTAAATTACATTTTTATTTTATTTTATTTTTTTTATTTATTTTTAATTTACTATATTTTTACTATTCCTTATAATTATCTTATGGTTACAAACCGTTGTTAATAAATACTGAAATGTTATCTTGCCGGATAATTGGTTTATCTGACCAGATATCGGATATTTTTTATTATGATACCCGGTATCCGGTTTACCCCTAATATTTTTCGGATGTCATATCAGCCAGTCATCGTTAAATCTTATCCGTTTGAAGGTAGAGTTGTGAAGTGCGAATGGGCCTGTGGTTGGATGCCCATAAGCCACGTAGCAATACAGTAAGAAACTGAAAAAAATAAATATAATTTTATGAGAAGTTTTATTCCTTCAAAAATATTAATAAAGGAAGGGTATTCCACATAAATGTCTGGAAGAAGGCAGTTTTCCACAGCTCAGACAAGCCTGAAAATTAGAACCAAACGAACTATATCAAGGTTTTCAATATTCAGGAGAAAAAAAAGTTAGTAGCTCCTACACCCCTTTTACTGAAAAGGGTTCTTTAAGGATGTCTGAAGATCGAAGGATACTGTGATCAACCAGCCTTTCGATACACATCTCCAGTCGATCTCCTTTATATAAAAGATGTGAAAGAATGTCAATGCCAAGGTCAGGATAAAAATTCAAGGTCATTTGATAACTTAAAACACACACACACACACACACACACACACACACACACACACACACACACACACACACACACACACACACACACACACACACACAGCTCTCAGTCATTGTCCTATCCAAGGAAGGAAATTTTCTAGGAAATATCTTCATAAGATCCGAATGCCGTATCGAAACACGTGACTCAATCGCTCTACCTTAATAACACGGCACTGCATTTATGGATGAGGAAGATTTTTCAGTATATATATATATATATATATATATATATATATATATATATATATATATATATATATATATATATATATATATATATATATATATATATATATATATATATATATATATATATATATATATATATATATATATATATATATATATATATATATATATATATATATATATATATATATATATATATATATATATATATATATATATATATATATATATATATATATATATATATATATATATATATATATATATATATATATATATATATAATATACTTTTATTTTTTTTATAATTTATATAAAAGTAGTATGTAGTCCAAGGACCTACATGATATCCACCAGAGATAAGAAAATCCAGTCAAAAATCCGAGCTGTCATCCGAGGTAGAGGTAAGTGCGTAAGTCAAATAAAGCGTAAAATTTAGAAGAAGGAAGAGTGTTCTAGCACTGCCAAAATTGTCCTAACGAATCGTTGGGACAAGTGGCAAAAATATCACAGTAAAAATTTTCAATAGAGAAAAGGCATGTTAAGCATAAGAAAGTTGCTTCACCGTTTTATTTTTTAATAAGAAAAATAACTTTAAAAATTCGTTGTGACATCCCACAACTGGGATTGAAAATCTATTCAAATGGAAAGAGTATCCCACGTTTCTTAGAAAGGGAATTTTTAACTATCGTAAATATATATATATATATATATATATATATATATATATATATATATATATATATATATATATATATATATATATATATATATATATATATATATATATATATATATATATATATATATATATTATATAGAGCTAAAGAATGCATATTCTTTCAAGAAAAATGCTAAGTTGTTGAACGAAATGGTAAAAGAAAACTATTAATAAGCTTCTCTCTCTTTCTCTCTATTATATATATATATATATATATAATATATATATATATATATATATATATATATATTATATATATATATATATATATATATTATATATATATATATATATATATATATATATAATATATATAATATATATATATATATATATATATATATATATATTATAAATAATTAAATAATTAATAAAAAAAAAAAAAAAAAAATATTTTAAATTTTTAAAAATAAATAATAAATAATAAATAAATAAATAAATAAATAAATAAATAAATATAGAAAATACAATTCAAAATAATAAATTTTAATAATTTTAAAAGATAGGAGAAAAGCATTTAATATTTTTAGAAATGATAAAAATATAACAAAACACCCACAAACCGTAATACTTTTAGAGCTTCCTCCAAATTAATTTAATGGGAAGCATGGCAAAGTAATAGTAATAATTGAAATGAACTGAGGGAGAGAGAGAGAGAGAGAGAGAGAGAGAGAGAGAGAGAGAGAGAGAGAGAGAGAGAGAGAGAGAGAAGATATAGGGATAGATAGATAGATAGATAGATAGGTAGATAGATAGATAGATAGATAGATAAAGATAATAGATAGATAGAGTAAAAGAAAGAAAGAGAGAAGAGAAAGAAAGATAACAAGAAAGATTGCAGTAGAAAAAGAAAGATAGAGAGGTGCCAAGAGAAGGAAATAGAAAGAGAGAAAGAGAAAATAGAGAAGAAAAATAAATAAACAAAGTGGATATAAAAAACAATATAGAAAAGAAAGCTAGATAAAGAAAAAAGATAAATGATAGATAAAAATAAAAAAATAGATAAAAAAGATAAATGATAGATAAAAATAGAAAAAATAGATAAAGAAAAAATAATAAATTATAGATAAAAATAGAAAAAATTGATAAAGGAAAAAAGAAATACTAGATAAAAATAGAAAAAAATAGATAAAGAAAAAAAGATAAATGATAGATAAAAATAGAAAAAATAAGTAAAGAAAAAATAATAAATTATAGATAAAAATAGAAAAAACTGATAAAGGAAAAAAGAAATACTAGATAATAATAGAAAAAATAGATAAAGAAAAAAAAAGATAAATGATAGATAAATTACCTTAATGTAAATAAAACTGTTGCCAATAGAATACATCCTCTTAAGACAAAAATTTTCTTCCCATTTGAAAACTTCTTCGAGAAAGACTCCAAAAATTTTGAAAACAAAATTGCTGAAATAAATATTTTAATAAATAAATAAATAAATAAATAAACAAATAAATAATTAAATAAATTAATAAATAATTAAATGGGGAATTTGGCAAGTGAATTAATAGTTTATTAAAGGGGTGTATAAGACCATCGATATTAATTTTAATAATTAATTTTATTTATTTTTTTATTCGTAAACAATATTTCTGAAATAAATAATTTAATAAATAAATAAATAGGGAATTTGATAAGTGAATAAATAGTTTATCAAAGGGCTGAAAAGGTAGTAGTATAAGAGTGCTAAACCCTGAAGACTATAGATATACCCAATTATTTAGAAATAATTTTATTTATCATATTTATATATGGGGGATGGGGGTTACGATTCCCTCCCCCCCTTTGCTTCTGTTTTTAGTTTTTTAACAACTAAACTGTTAATATACATAGCCACCACCGTAGAATAACGGTATAGAGGGATTAACTTCCATGCTTTAAAGCGTTGGTTCGATCCACCAATGGTATCATAGAATAAACTTAATATAAGGTTACCCTCTAAGAATAGGGCAATGCTTTCGAAGCTTGAAATAAGAGAAAGAAGAAAAAAAAGAAGAAAATGAAAAAAAAGGAAAAAGATAGAAAAAAAGAAAAATAAAAAAAAGAAAAAAGAGGAAAAGGAAAAAGAATAAAAGAAAAAAGAATAAAAGAAGAAAAAATAAAAAAGGAAGAAGAAAAAGAAGAACAAAAATAATAAAAACGCTAACCTGTTAACATACAAGCAAACGCTTGAGCTGGAAAATAATGATGAAAATAAAGAATTCTTTGCATTGTGAAAAACGGAAGATAATGTATTAAATATGCTATAAATGTCCACCTAATTGCGAATATAAAATCCATATCTTCCCGACTCTCTGGAATAATAATAATAATAATAATAATAATAATAATAATAATAATAATAATAATAATAATAATAATAATAATAATAATAATCATAATAATAAAAATAATGATTCATTCAATAATAACAAAAACCCGTTATTCAGTCAATCAAAGGAAAAAAAATTTGCAACATGTAC
>SEYY01003627.1:35000-37500 GCA_009176605.1 Armadillidium nasatum
AGCATTTCATGATAATATTTTCTATTTACTCTAATTAAAATTCACATTAAAGTTTTAAAAATATTTTCAAAAGTTACGTAACGCCTGAAATTGGATTTCATTATACATTTGTGACACTTCATAATTCTATCAAATAACCTTTCCTTCCATCATATATATGTAATTTATGGAGAGCCTTTAAGACAGCTGTCTTAAATTTACATTTATATTTTCTGGCTTAGGTTAAGAAGTTGTCTGACCTTGCATATCGATATTTTTATATCGATATTTTGAAATTTCCATCTATCAGTTAGGCCTGTATCACACGGCAAAATTCGGTCGTTCAGGTTATAAGTCAAACTAAGTAAGCTAGAAAACTAAATAATAATAGTAATAATATTAATAATACTAATAATACTAATAATAATAATAATAATAATAATAATAATAATAATAATATTAATAGTCATAATTGAAATGAAAGCTAAATAATAATAATAAAAATGTCAAAAAAATATGCATTGATTTATCGATATTTCCATATATCGAAGGTCAGACAACTTCTTAACCTTTAAATATTTTCTTATATTGCTTTATATTTTATATTTATATGTCACTGGGTAAGTGTAAAAACAATACTTGGATCATTTTTAATTTTTCATTTACGTATTTACATATTTTGGATACATACTATATAATATACAATATGTATATATATACTAGACACAGTATAGATACAATGTAATATAAATATAAAATTAACCTTTGTTTTTCATTATCTTGAAAAAGATTTTTTTTTTTAAATATATTAAAAGTTCACATCTCACGGGCATTGCCCTATTCGAGGAGAGGAACTTTTCTAGGTAGTATATACCTAGGATTCCCAAGTGGGATCGAACCGGCGCCCTCAAGCAGGGTGAATCAATCACTCTACCGTTTGAGCCACGGTAGACGGATAGATGTACTTACCATACGTGAGAAAGACTCTCTTTGGACCAAGTTAATGCGCAGTGAAATTTTGGGCTGATCAGTTGGAACTTCGTCTGAAGAGTTTTGACAGGTTCATTTTCTCCGCCATCTTTTATTTTCACATTCCAAAATTGTTCCGAAAACTTTTTTGTTATATCATCATCAGTTTCTTCGGTGTAATGGGTGAGAAGACTCAAGTTCTGAAATAGATTTGGAACCAGTTTATTTGAACGGTAGGATGGTGAACGTCGACTGAAGAATTAAGAATATTTTCTTGTAGAATATTTTATATTCTCAGCGATGTACAAGAAATGGAGCCAGAGTTCAGAGTCAGGAACTTTTAGGAAATTTATTCCGGAACTATTTTACTTTAACAAGTGTTTCAATTTTTGGAATAAATTTTTAATTCTTAATAATTTTAATAAATGTATAAATCTTTTATATATAAAATACATAAAACTTTCTATTTCATCTCTTTTCAAATAATTTTCATATAGTTAAATGCTTCGTTTTCACCATTATAATTCAAACTTTTTTTTGCAAAAATGTATCAGATACTTTAGAATTTCTAAGCTTTAGAAATTCCAAATTTTAGAAATTCTATCTTTAGTAATAATAATAATAATAATAATAATAATAATAATAATAATAATAATAATAATAATAATAATAATAATAATAATAATAAAAATAATAATAATAATAATAATACTGTTATTCTAAATTGTAAACTTTAGAAATTCTAACTTTAGAAATTTTAAACTTTAGAAATTTTAAACTTTAGAAATTCTAAACTTTAGAAATTCCAAATTTTAGAAATTCTAACTTTAGAAATTCTAAACTTTAGAAATTCTAAATTTTAGAAATTCTGAACGTTCTTCCTTCACTTTACTTACGTATGGTATGGCATAAACTAAGTTCAGTTTGGTAGCCACGATAGATTTATTTTTGTGACATGCTACTGTGGCATTAGTATGTACGTGATGTAATCTGATCCAGTTATTATGCATAACAGCTTCAGGCTCACCGAAATAAAATCCGTCCACCATATCTGGATCATCCATTGGAAACAAAACGCGACTGAAAACAAGATAATGGGAACATTTAAGGTTTGATCGATATTATTATTTATTTATCCTAAAGGAATGGTATTAGTCTTCAGTTGAGGGTTCATCTACTTTTAACTGCTCCAAAAGTGGGCTGTTGTTCTACTCCAAGTTTCCGGTACTTTTATTTTTTCGGAAAGTACTTGCAGTATATAATAATAAGCATTTTATTTATTTTCTCAAAAAAAGTAGTACAACTTATGGGAATAGGAGTCTCCAAGGGGGGCCCATCAACTTTTACCCTTCAAATGGTAACCCAACAGTGGACATTTGCTCTACTCCAACAGGTTTCCCTGTTATTAAGATAAAATTATAATTGAATACTATAACTTACAAGTAATTATTTATATCTTTTCCTTTTAAAGTTGTAACTTGCTGGAGATTTCCTTTGACGTACTTCTCAGGATAAGTAAAGTTATGAGAATGTAAATAGCCACCGCCCAAAC
>SEYY01003627.1:47500-52619 GCA_009176605.1 Armadillidium nasatum
ATATATATATATATATATATATATATATATATATATATATATATATATATATATATATATATATATATATATATATATATATATATATATATATATATATATATATATATATATATATATATATATATAATATATATATATATATATATATATATAGAGAGATAAGAGAGAGAGAGAGAGAGAGAGAGAGAGAGAGAGAGAGAGAGAGAAGAGAGAGAAAAGAGAAAGAGAGAGAGAGAGAAGAGAGAGAGAGAGAGAGAGAGAGAGAGAGAGAGAGAGAGAGAGAGAGAGAGAGAGAGAGAGAGAGAGAGAGAGAGAGAGAGAGAGAGAGAGAGAGAGAAAGCTACGCTTATTTTTTCCTTATCAAAACCAAACCAAAAAAATAAAAAATTACTTTTTAAAATAATAAAAGTTGCTATACATAAGTATAATAAAATATAATAAAATATAACATAATTAATAATTACAGTAATGCATATTCTAAATTGCAACAGTAAATAAATAAATAAGCAAATAAATAAACAAATAAATAAAAAAATAAATAAATAAAATAATTTGGATAAATTACACTGAAAAATTAAAACAAATAATCCATGAAAATGACAACGTAGGATAATTTAAGCTACAAAATCAATCTAAATTTCTTGGCATAAAAAAAAGAATTTTTTTATTTTTTTATTTTTTTTTTATTTTTTATATTTTTTTTTTTTTTTTTTTTTTTTTTTTTTTTTTTTTTTTTTTTTTTTTTTTTTTTTTTTATTTTTTTTTAAAATTTATTTTATTATTATTATTATTATTAATTAATTATTATTATTATTATTATTATTATTATTATTATTATTATTATTATTATTATTATTATTATTATTTATTATTATTATTATTATTATTATTATTATTCAGAATGAATTCAAAAATCAAAGATCATATATTGATATTTTAAGTTTAATTAAAATTTAAATCACCTAGAAATTAATATTATTATTATACTTTAAAAAAAAAATTTCAGTCTTTTGTTTGTTATCATCGTATTACAGGAGGAGGAGAGGAACTTTTCCACTATTCCAACTCAGACAGAATGAGCAGTATGGTAAAGGTGTCGGTAAATTGTTTTTGACTCCTTTTTAACCATTTTAAAAAATTTTGAGTTCGACTAGGCTCCACCCATATTTTTTTTATCTTTTTTTTTTTCTTTTTCTTTTTTTGAGTCCGACTTTTTTTTTTTTTTTTTTTTTTTTTTATCTTATTTTTTTTTTTTTTTTTTTTTCCTTTTCTCTCCAGCATCGATTTCACCTAATACCAAGTTGCCAATCAGCAACCTGGCAACACAGATCAACTAAACGTTTTGAGTTATTTAAATCAAATTGAAAACATAAAATAAAGCAAAATAAAGTATATAATTAATAAAAAAAAATTTAAATATTATTTCTTACGTTTGAAGATAATTTTTCGTTGTTTCTTTTTCAGGTGTACCACTCATTTTCGGTTCCTTTAAATTTGTGTTCTTATTTTTTAAATTAGTTTCCATTAAAATTTCAGTTTTCTTTTCTAAATTGGTTTCCGTTTTCTCTTCTGTTTTAATTTGAGTAGCTTTTACATTTTCTTTTTCAATTATTTTTGATTCTTCCATGTTTTATTCAAATTTGTTATAATTTTGACCTACTTGTTAGAAATATATATATATATATATATATATATATATATATATATATATATATATATATATATATATATATATATATATATATATATATATATATATATATATATATATATATATATATATATATATATATATATATATATATATATATATATATTTCTCACTTACTTTCTCACCAGATTCCTGGTTAGTCGTCTCGGACGAAACTCCTTCACCGTCGTAGATCTTCGTTCACTCTCGACCCTTCTATCTCCTCTACACTTCTTCCCCTCTTCTCGAATGCCACCTTGACGTTGTCCTTCACCTAATTCTCGGCCTTCCAACATCTATCCTCCCCATCGGTCTCACCTCTCCACTCGAAATACTTATTTGCGTACTTAATATCATCCATTCTCTTCATATGTCCGAACCATCGCAGCTGTCCCTTCTCTATAAATGTCAATAAGCTCTCCACCCCAGCTCCTCTCTTATATCTTCATTTCTCACTATGTCCATTCGTGAAATCTTCGCTATTATTCTTAGTACCTTCATCTTACATGACTGCATTCTACTTTTGGCTTTAGTATTCGGTGCCCAAGTCTCATGTTTATATGGCAGAATAGGTCTTAATATTCTTTCGTACATTAGTGTTTTTACCTTAGCGGAATGTTTCGGTCCTTAAGCAAAGGAAGCAGGGAAGCTAGTGTTCCATTGAAATACCAATTCTATGGTTCAACTCAAGAATCACATAGTTTCAGTCTCCAAAACACGCCCCTGGTACTTGAAATTGTTTATTCTAGGGTTCTATCTCCTATTCTAATGTTCAACTCATCCCGTTCCCTACCTAACATCATCACTTTTGTTTTTTCTTTACTAATTTTCATTTCCTTGGTCGTCAGCACCTTATCTAATTCATTGATGAATCTTTGTCAGGCCTCCCTGGTCTCTGCAACTAAAGCGAGGTCGTCAACATAACCAAAGATTTCCCCACCTACACCGCTCTGCACCCATCTGCCACATAAATCTATAAAGACAGTGAACAGAATTGGAAAGAGCACACTACCCTGTTTCACTCCTGATGATATTCCGAACCAGTCACTTTCTCCAATCTGAGATTTAACCTTTTATAGGCTGTCTACGTATGTACACTTCATATCTCTTACTAGACATGGCACTTAATATCCTTCTCTCTGTTCATTCATGAAGAAATAGTGGAAGAGGATTATAAGTAAATAACAGCTGAAAAATATAGCTTATGGATACGACCTCACTTTAAAGACAGGTGGGACTAAAGATACTTGCTTCTCCCCTTTTATCTCCCCCCTCCCTCTCCCATGTTCTCAAATTCGAAAATCGTACTCCGAACAAAGACGGCTGAGCGTCATGTATTGTCGAAGTAACTGACAGGAGGAAAAAAATATCACTATCTGAAATGATTTTACCGTTTCTTTGAAGCTGGCCTACTGAACAATATGATATAAAGTTTTAAGGCTATTTCTTATCAAATGGCTAAGAGTGTTTAGGTCGTGCACTACATAACCATTGAAAGAGATTGAAAAATTTAGAAGGTGCTGTTGAGTTGGAGATTTATAGAAGTCCAGTTTTAAAGGCAAAAATTTTGGTGATTCTACAAGAAAACCATATTTAGATTAAGATGAAAAGGATTTAATAGCTGAGATGGAGAAGCATTCTAAATGGTAACAAGGAAAGATAATTGAAATTAGTAGAGGAATACACAATATTGAGTCAGTGTCATAGAAAAGGGTGGGATTGGGAGAACATCTATGAAGATCGTTAATGAAAAGTAGGAAAAAGTGTAAGAAAAGACAGAACCTTGAGTGACACCATTAATAGCTAGACAGAGCATAAAGTCGCACTATGACACATCTGACATGAAACAATTTGAAAGAACGGGAGACACAACGAGTATGCAATTGCTAATGAGGAAATTCTAAAAAATGAACTTAGAGAGCATTATAACGTTCATGAATGTGATAATTCCATATACTCGGTTACATGTAATCTCTGACAAAAATTTATGGGAATCCTGAGAGGAAATATAGGAAAGCGAGACAGAAGAGAGTCGTCATTGCTGTTCAGAGTTAAATAAGACTAAAAAAAAGTTTGTCTATTCAGCAGAATTAATAACAAATCAGTGAGAACGAATAAGTGGGGGAGGAGGGAGTGAAAGAATAATTTACAAAAAATTAATATTTAACATTTTTATTTATTTACTTATTACACGAGTCCAGAAATATTTTAATTCAATTAAAAGTAATTGAAGCAGTTTTATCGAATCTACTTTTAAAATGAAAGTATACCATGTTTTCCACTTCTATTTAAATTTTGAAGCTCTCGTATTGTCTGTTAAGAATGGCCATGTTTATCATAATTATACCCATTCTGCTCCTGTCGGCCTTTAATTTGGCTTGATTCTTAAAATTTGTAAAGTCCAAAATTGTAAAAAAAATCTTTAGATATTTAAATTAATTATATAATAATAATAATAATAATAATAATAATAATAATAATAATAATAATAATAATAATAATAATAATAATAATAATAATAATAATAATAATAATAATAATAATAATAATAATAATAATAATAATAATAATAATAATAATAACTGATAATAATAGAACTGACACACACAATCACTTCAACACCAAACACTTAAATATAAAATATTGAATATATATATATATATATATATATATATATATATATATATATATATATATATATATATATATATATATATATATATATATATATATATATATATATATATATATATATATATATATATATATATATATATATATATATATATATAGCGTAGTTTATTCAACGTGGCTCTAAAATATTAAATTCTAAAAAGGAAAGTTGTCCTTAAATTCAAACTTGACCTCCTCGAATATTTTAATAGTTTTCCTCTTTCGAAACATACACACACACACACACACACACACACACACACACACACACATATATATATATATATATATATATATATATATATATATATATATATATATATATATATATATATATATATATATATATATATATATATATATATATATATATATATATATATAGAGAGAGAGAGAGAGAGAGAGAATTCTGATCTGATTTTCTGAGTGATTTTTCTTGCTTCACTAATGATACAAAAATTTTATTGATCATTATTTAAATGTTTATTCTTTCTAAACTATTTAGGTAAAATAAGCTTAACTAAGTTTTTGCGACAAAGTGTAATAAATTTTCAGTTCGAAAGTGAAAGAAATAATACAGCGGCTGACACTCACAATTGTTGTATTTCAGAATAAAGAAATTGAGGTGATGAATATTTCCTTAATATTCAATAATAATTTAAATTTTAAAATCTGGTATATATATATATATATATATATATATATATATATATATATATATATATATATATATATATATATATATATATATAT
>SEYY01003628.1:17500-20000 GCA_009176605.1 Armadillidium nasatum
ATATAATTTTTAATATAAATTAAAGATGATGACCTTTAATGATATGATGATACTTATTACTGACCATAAATTTATCTCTATCAAGTTCTCTGACTTTAAAACTCTACTTTGAATTAAAACCAACCAAAATCGAAGTATTACTAAACCAAGTTTCTTTTTAATTGCTGATCCACTTTTTATCCTTCTGAGAATCTCAGGAATTAAAAATAAGAATGAATTATGAACTACAATTAATTAACCCATTAATAAGAGCTCCTTCAATTCAATTTTTCATATAAATAAAGATTATAATGGAAAGATAAAAGGGAAAGAAAATTAAAAATAGAAATTTGAAAGTCTTAAAATAAACACAAAGGAAGCAAATAAAAAAAAATTAATTGAATTTTTCTTAAAACATTTTTACTCAATGAAAATATTTTAAAATAATTTTTCTTTTCTCTAAATTTTGTTTTCTTTTTTTTTTTTTTTTTTTTTTTTTTTTTTTTTTTTTTTTTTTTTCTTTCTTTTTTTTTTTTCCAATCTACCTTTTGAGACCTTTTCTTTTTAGATATAAAAAAAATGAGCTTTTTTGCCACGCTCTATGTAAATCCATTCACTTTGCTTCTCGCGTATGTTATGCATATTGATTACCTCCATCGAACTTAATTTGACATTTATATTCTCTAAAACTCCCGATCATCCTTTTTTAAACGCTTCAATACACTATTATATATAAATATACAGTATACACACACGTTCATAATAATATATATATATATATATATATATATATATATATATATATATATATATATATATATATATATATATATATATATATATATATATATATATATATATATATATATATATATATATATATATATATATATATATATATATATATATATATATATATATATATATATATATATATATATATATATATATATATATATATATATATATATATATATATATATATATATATATATATATATATATATATATATATATATATATATATATATTATATATATATATATATATATATATATATATATATATATATATATAATATATATATATATATATATATATATATATATATATTATATATATATATATATATATATATATATATATATATATATATATATATGATATATATATATATTGATCTTATATTCGTCTAATTTAGACGAATTAAAATCAGAAGGATTAGAAGAAAAACAGAAGAGTAGAGTTCCAAGAATCACAAGTGCTTCAGATTTATGAAGAAAGGTTTTGTGAAGAATGAGAGTCAAGAGTTTGGCCAAATTTAATTAATATATTTATTGTCAAATAACGAAATAGATTATCTGAATTGTCAAAATTTAAAGAAAAATCGAAATTTTTTTCATTAACTAAAGGAGGAGCAACAAAATTATAGATTTCATTCCTTTTTATAAAATTAAATAATTTATTAAATAATATAAATGTTGAAGGAACAAAATTTTGATTTAATTTATTCTGGAATATTAATAAGAATTTAAATCGTGTACATTTTTTGTCGGTATTATAAGTATTAAGCATTAATTTTTTAATAAATGTTTCCAGTTTTGGTTTTATTATTATTATTATCATTATTACTATTATCAGTTGAAATTTTCGCTTCCAATTTTCAAGAAGATTTTTCCTTCTTTTTTAATCTCGTTCTTCTATTTGCTGACCGGTTTCGTCCGCAAACTTCATATAGCATCAGAGCTTTAGTTTTGGAAGATGAATGATTAATTTTAAGATGTTAGGCCAAAAGTTAACTAATATTATAAGTTTTAAAAATTATTAATAAAGTAAAGTAATTAGTTTTTAGTTTTTTTGAACTTCACAAGAGGAGATCCGAATTTAGAATGATAAGGGTAAACGCTGGTATGTCTCTTCTGTCAATCAATCAGTTGCATAACCAATAAATGTCGACGTACAGTCAGACTCGGGTAAGTAAATTAGCACACAATGGTGACTAACTATTAAAATACTACTAATAATAATTTAATTATTATTATTAGTAGTAGTAGTAGTAATAGTAGCAGTATCATTATTAGTTTTGTTACTATTACTATTAGTATTATTGTTTTTACTATAATCTTAGTAATAATAATAATAATAATAATAATAATAATAATAATAATAATAATAATAAATATTATTATTATTATTACTCAGCATTTTTAGTATAAAACCAATCAAGGGGAAAGTAATTTTCAATGAATAATTGCTGATCTCTTAATATATTATATATATATATATTATATATATATATATATATATATATATATATATATATATATATATATATATATATATATATATATATATATATATATATATATATATATATATATATATATATATATATATATATATATATATACATATATATCAGTCGATCGAGCACTCGCCATAGCAAGCGAGAGGTCCAGGGTTCGAGTCTGGCCGGAGCGAGAAATGTGAGCTGTTTCTCCTTGCGCTTAGCTCCGAATGA
>SEYY01003628.1:22500-25000 GCA_009176605.1 Armadillidium nasatum
TCCAAAAATATAATCTTTTTACTTACGTTCAGTAGTTTTTGAAATATTTAAGTGGTTCAAACTGCATTCTGGCCATATATATATAATATATATATATATATATATATATATATATATATATATATATATATATATATATATATATATATATATATATATATATATATATATTATATATATATATATATATATATATATAATATATATATGCTATTGTTTGCTTTTCCTTTGAGCTACTATAATTTTTTTTTTTCGTTTTCTTTTTTCCCAAAAATCTCTCTTTCTGTTTCCCTCTTTCCATTTCTTTTCTTTCTTCCTTTTTTTCGTCCTTCTGCAATTGATGAAAAATTTTTAATTACTTTTACATTTCAATCACAAACTTTAAATTGATTTTGTAGCGCTGCAATTCTTTTTAAATGCTTTTTCTACTTCGTATTTCTTCTTGTTTGAAGAAAAGCAAAAAATGACGTTGCATATGTAGAATCACACATAAACTAACACACACACACACACACACACACACACACACACACATATATATATATATATATATAATATATATATATATATATATATATATATATATATATATATATATATATATATATATATATATAGATATATATATATGATAGATAGATAGATAGATAGATAGATAGATAGATAGATAGATAGATAGATAGATATATAGATAGATAGATAGATAGATAGATAGATAGATAGATAGATAGATAGATAGATAGATAGATAGATAGATAGATAGATAGATAGATATAGATAGATAGATAAATAGATAGATATATGGATGCACAGAGAGTTAGACAGATATATAGATCAATAAAAGATAGATAGATAGGTTGATTGATAGCAAAGAACAGAGATTGCCTCCTCGCATCCTTCGTTCCTTCAGGCTTCAGAAGAAGCTGCGAGGATATATCCATAAATGGGCAGGTAGATCTTGTAGTGGCGTCCGCTGCAAAAAATTCGAAGCTTACCCCTCTCAGATAAAGTTGACTGTTCTGGAGTCAGAATGCCTAAATCTGTACTTTCCCTTTTCCCTTCTAAATTCTCTCTTTTTTTCAGTTTATCAAAATTGGTAACTCTATTATCATGTCTGTCATGCATTAACAAATTGAAAAATGAATTAAACCCAGGATCCAATAAACCTTCAAATATATTAGACCAGAGGCTCTCAAAGTAAGGGTCTCAACCCCACAAGGAGTAGGGAGTTCTTTTGTATTTTTTGATTTTATATTTTTTTATGGCAATTAGGAAAAGGGGTCGCCAAAAAAATTGCTTTTTTGAGAGGAGATCGTGATGAAAGAAGTTTTAGTTGCCCTACATTAAGTAAAAAAAATACCAAACATTTATAAAATGCACATTTATAAAATTATAAGTACAACATAGAAGTTAATGTTCTCCCATTAAAACCTTATCCAGTCCAAAATATATCTGGTTCAGCACAATATGCAACTCCTCATCAAACAAAACGACATAAAACTACCACAAAATTCGCAACATAACTCCGATAAAAATTCTCCAAAGCTATATCAATTAACTGATAAAGCTGATAAAAAATTGATTTTCAATTCTTTGCAAATAATAACTTTCCTAAGCTTTAATCTTGGAAGCTCAGGAACCAGCTTTCTTTTTGTACACCGATCAAAAAAAGTATACTACGATTGGTATAATTTCATTACGTAATATAATAAAATAAAATATATTTACAGTATAGGAATATTTATTAAGATATATTTATAAATCTTAAGACTTTAGCAGCATTTGTAACTTCGATATTTGAAGCCTTTACACTAAATATTTTAATCCTATTTAGAATGGCTTTTAAATAAACTTTTCAAATTTCTGAATTGTAAATTCTGAAAGCTACTTTTTTTTATTTTAATTTTATTAAACTACTTGAGTTACTGATTAGATATATATATATATATATATATATATATATATATATATATATATATATATATATATATATATATATATATATATATATATATATATATATATATATATATATATATATATATATATATATATATAATGGCAATCATTTCATTCACTTTTGCAAATAGAAAATTTTTCCTTTTTTCTAGGAGAAATTATTAAATTCGAAAAAATAGCACAAAAAAAAAACTATCAAAAAATATATATATATATATATATATATATATATATATATATATATATATATATATATATATATATATATATATATATATATATATATATATATATATATATATATATATATATATATAGGAATAGAGGAACAAGGACATTGTAGGATATTTTATTAAAATCATCAACTTTACGGGAGAGACTTCTAACTTTCAAGATCTATTAAAATACAACGTTAAGAAATAAAACAAATTAGCATAAAATCACTTATTAACAAGAAATGTGAACACAATTGGTGAAAGCAAATTGCATATACTTTAAAAATTTACATAAAATCACTTATTAAAAGGTGGTAGAAACATAT
>SEYY01003628.1:42500-45000 GCA_009176605.1 Armadillidium nasatum
TATATATACATATATATATATATATATAACAGAATAAAGTGAGTTTTTTTATGTAAATAATAGTCTAAGACAGGATTCTGTAATGTCAAAAGGATTATTTAATTTATTTATTGACAAAGTAGTGAAAAAAAAAATCGATATGATAGGGAAAGGGGTGAAAATGAGAGAGCATGATGGTATGTGGGATGCAAATGTGTTGATGTATGCGGATGATGTGATAATTTTGACTGAGGCACTGGAAAATTTGAAAATATTGGTGGATGAGTTTGTTAAGGCTTGTGATAATTTGGGCTTAGGAGTAAATGCGGGCAAGAAGTAAAGTGCTGTTGATGAAAAATAGGGAGGAAGGGGAGAGGGGTGTGGATGAGGGAGATGATTTACAAATTAAAACGGGTAGGGAGAGATTGGAGCTAGTCACTTTATTTAAATATATGGGGGTGATTTTGGAGAGAGTATTTAATTTGTAAATGATGTTGGTAATAGAATAAGAGAAGGGGAGAAGGTGTTGGATTGTTTGAGGGATATTTGGAATAGAGGAAGGTTACCAAGGAAAGGTTGAAGGAAAGAATGTTTGAGGAATGCTGTATACCGGTAGTTATGAATGGGAGTGAAATATGGAATAGCATATAGGAAGAGAAAAAAGTAGAAATTTTTCGAAATGAAAGGTCTGAGAGCGGTTTGTGATGTTGGTAGAAGAGATAGAGTCATTAATGTTACAATAAAGGAAACGTGTGGATGGAGAAAGAGTATGGTTGAGAGAGCTGGACAAAGTATGCTGAGATGGTTGGGACATGTTTGTAGGATGAATGAAGTCAGAATATCTAAAAAGGTATATGTTTCAGAAGTGGAGGGTGTGAGAGATAGTGGGAGACCGAGGGAAAGTTGGATGAGTAATGTCAAGTAGCTGTCAAGGGATAGAAGGATGAATTGGAAGGAGGGAGTTCGGTTGACAGAAGATAAGAATGAATGGAAAAGATTGGTGAAGGGGTGAGTGCTTGAAAGAATGTAACTTGCGATAGACACCACCCCACAATGGTGGCAAAGGTTGCAGGTATATATATATATATATATATATATATATATATATATATATATATATATATATATATAATATATATATATATATATATATATATATATATATATATATATATATATATATATATATATATATATATAATAAGCCAACATTCTCATCTGCTCAAAACTTCTTACTCTGAAAATTAATTCACTTGAATGAAATTTTCAACAAGCTTTGAGTCTTCAATTATTAGCGGGCATTTACTTTAATATAGAACCTCAAATTTATAGTTCATGGATTTTAATCTTAATCTAGAAGGCAATTACAATGTTTATTGTTATTGTAAAGGATGTAAGGTCATATTTTGAGAAAAAATGGATGGAGGGAGAGAGAGAGAGAGAGAGAGAGAGAGAGAGAGAGAGAGAGAGAGAGAGAGAGAGAGAGAGAGAGAGAGAGAGAGAGAGAGAGAGAGAGAGAGAGAGAGAGAGAGAGAGAGAGAGAGAGAGAGAGAGAGAGACGGTGGGAGTGGCTTAGTTCACTTCAGATTATTATTTTCCACCGGAATGAAAATTGAACATAATTTTAATTGCAAAGATTTAGTTTAATGTTGATAATAAGTTTGAATTAGAAGTAAGAATTCTAAATAAGATTTAAAGTTACTTTGTAAATGATGTAATATTCAAGTAATTAGAAAATAATTCCTTGTTTTTTTTCTGTTATTTATTTGTTTTTGTTCTTTTTAATTTTTTTCTTAAATACACGAATGTGTATATATAAAATTATAAAATAGTTCACATTCTTTCGCTTTCCCCCTTCCCTGCTCATATTTTTTTCAGTTTTT
Source organism: Armadillidium nasatum (assembly GCA_009176605.1). Lineage (NCBI taxonomy): Eukaryota > Metazoa > Arthropoda > Malacostraca > Isopoda > Armadillidiidae > Armadillidium > Armadillidium nasatum. Next base: position 44,363 of record SEYY01003628.1, read on the forward strand.
AAAAATGTTTGTACATCACAGACATTGCTTTATTCTTGGAGGGGAACTTACTAGAAGGTTTTTTACCTAGTCTATCGCTTTACCGTTGTGCTACGTCGATTTCTATGCTTTATGAATGCCAATTAGCCTTTCTTGTTTTTTTTTTCCTGACGATTCAGCTGGTGAACGTGCAGTTCGTATCTCAATATTCTCTCGAGCAGAATTTTTTTTTATTAATATTTTTTTCCAAAAATTTTACTTAAAATTGATTTAACCTTGTTTAAAGGATAAAACATAGCCTTCTAGTACTTTCTGACGCTCTCTTTAACATATAAATTTTTTTTAGACGATTTCCGATATATATATTATTTAGTCTAAAAATTCTCATTTCATTTAAATATGTGATCTTTGCTCTTCCTGAGCTAAATACCAACAAGGCTTCTGCTTCTGACAGTAATTCTTCAGTAGTTTTCAAAACCTGTACCTTGGTAAACTGTTCTCTTTGCTTTTCAACTATTAACTATATCTTTAGCTCTAAAAGAGTGAGCTTATTCAACCTGTACTTAAGAAGGGAGATGGATCCCGTCTCAACCCTTCAACAATGGTCATATATGTTTTCATTTTCTGATCTTTCCAACATTTTGAATCCTTCCTAAATC
>SEYY01003629.1:12500-18589 GCA_009176605.1 Armadillidium nasatum
ATAATAATAATAATAATAATAATAATAATAATAATAATAATAATTATAATATTAAACTTACCTTTATAAGATCTTGGAAACCTTGGTATCCTTTCTCAAATTCCTTCCTACCATCTCACTCACCCTAGCTATGGGCCTGGACATCTCAACCATTGCTAAGGGCCTTGCAATCCCCACCCTGACTACGGGCCTGGCCATCCCTACCCTGGCCATCCCTACCCTGGCTACGGGCAAGCCTGGCCATCCCCACCCTGGCTACGAGCGAGGCCATCCCCACCCTGGCTACGGGCCTGGCCATCCCCACCCTGGATACGAGCCTGGCCATCCCCACCCTGGCTACCAGCCAGGCCATCTCACTCACCCTAGCTATGGGCCTGGACATCTCAACCATTGCTAAGGGCCTTGCCATCCCCACCCTGACTACGGGCCTGGCCATCCCCACCCTGGATACAAGCTTGGCCATCTCAACCATGGCTACGAGCCTGGCCATCCCCACCCTGGCTACCAGCCAGGTCATCTCACTCACCCTAGCTATGGGCCTGGACATCTCAACCATTGCTAAGGGCCTTGAAATCCCCACTCCTGACTACGGGACCTGGTCATCCCCACCCTGGATACAAGCTTGGCCATCTCAACCATGGCTACAAGCCTGGCCATCCCCACACTGGCTATGGGCCTGACTCATCATTAAAACATCTTCAAATCTCGTAATCGGAATCAGAAAATCTATTAATCAAATCATTTCAAGAAAGCTTTTTTCCATTATTCTGCATCTGTTTCATTTCTGCAGTATCGATATATTCTTTGTATTTCCGTTTCAGTTTAAGATTTTCATCTGTGGGAGCAAATATAGTATTAGTATGGTAGCAATGTCTCTCTCTCTCTCTCTCTCTCTCTTTTCTCTCTCTTCTCTCTCTTCTCTCTCTCTCTCTCTCTCTCTCTCTCTCTCTCTCTCTCTCTCTCTCTCTCTCTCTCTCTCTCTCTCTGTCTGTCTCTCTCTGTCTGTCTGTCTGTCTGTCTGTCTGTCTCTCTCTGTCTCTCTCTCTCTCTCTCTCTCTCTCTCTCTCTCTCTCTCTCTCTCTATATATATATATATATATATATATATATATATATATATATATATATATATATATATATATATATATATATATATATATATATATATATATATATATATATATATATATATATATATATATATATATATATATATATATATATATATATATATATATATATATATATATATATATATATATATATATATATATATATATATATATATATATATATATATATATATATATAATATATATATATATATATATATATATATATATATATATATATATATATATATATATATGTATATATATATATATGTGTGTGTGTGTGTGTGTGTGTGTGTGTGTGTGTGTGTAGGATGCAGAAATGAAAATGAGACAAAAAAGGAAAACAAAGTTTGTAATCTTATAAAAAACATCCGTTGAAACTTAACATATTTATTTGTGTTTGGAAATAAATGAGAATTCTATATGTGTATCCCTGTGATCTTTAGTCAGTGGTATTGGCCAGTGGTCACTTGTCAAGTGTTCATCACTCTCAAAGGCATATTACAACATATATATATATATATATATATATATATATATATATATATATATATATATATATATATATATATATATATATATATATATATATATATATATATATATATATATATATATATATATATATATATATATATATATATATATATATATATATATATATATATATATATATATATATATATATATATATATATATATATATATATATATATATATATATATATATATATATATATATATATATATATATATATATACTATATGCTCTTTTAGTGGAATGGTGTGTTGTGCCAGTGATCTAATTTAGTGTAGGCTTGTTGATTTACTTTACTTTTTCTTTAATCGAATATGGTGTTTTACCTTTTTAGAGTTTCTATTTAATTATAGAAAGTGTTTTATTGAGAGTAGAGTTTCGTCTTCTTTAAGATAATATTCTAACCATCGCCCTGTAGCTCTCACTTGTATTCAGTCTAAGATTTTCGAAACCCTTCTAAACTCTCATTTCTTGGATCATCTGGAATCTCATTCAATTCTTTCTAATCGCCAGTATGACTTTCGACGTTTGAGGTCTACTGGTGATATACTCTCCTATCTCAGTGACTTATGGTCTTCTGTCCTTAGGGAATATGGAGAGACTTGTATGGTAGCGCGTGACATATCTAAGGCATTTTAGCGGATGTGTCATGAGTCACTGCTTTCCAAGCTTCCCTCCTTTGGGATTCCCCCTTCTCTTTGCTTGCTTATGTCTAGTTTTCTTTCTAATCGTTCCACTTCTGCCGTTGTTGATGGGGCGACATCTTCTTCCTTTTCTGTCAATACTGGTATTCCTCATGGTTCTGTCTTGTCTCCTACTCTACTCCTACTTTTCATTAATGATCTTCGCAGCTGCTCAACTAACCCTGTTCATTCATATGCCGATAACTAGACCCTCCATTCTTCTATTCATTTAAAATCTGCTGCTTTCTTTGCATCTAGAGTTGTCTCTCGTCTTCATCTCTCTGATTCAATTCTTGCAAATGTAGATAGAATTTCCTAGTAGGGTCGTCTCAACCTTGTGGAATTTAACTCTTTAAAAACTCAACTTCTCGAAATCTCTCTGTCAAAGACATTCCCTAACTTTTCTATATCTTTCGACGGTACTCCCTTTTTCTCCTGTAAACAATATAAACATCCTTCGCCTTCACAAAAACAAAAGAAATGTCTTGAAAACTTCACATCACAGTGATTACTAAGGCGAGTTCAAAGATGTTGGGAGTTCTATTCAGACTGCGAGAATTTTCTCCTTTTTCTAAGTTACTCCAATTATACAGAGGTCTCATCCGCCCTTGTATGGAGTACTGCTCTCATATCTGGGATGGCTCAGGTTTTACCTTCTTTAGGATAGGGTTGAGTCAAAAGCTAAAAGATTTATAAACTGTTCCGCTCCTACCAATTCATATGACTTTTCTGCGCATAAATATTGTGTGTTCATAAGCAACTTCAGGTTTGTCTGCAGTGGTGTCTCCTTCTTTCCAGCCACCTCTGTTTTGTGGAATTCTCTTCCATCTTCTCTATTTCCAGCTGAATTTAATCTCAATTACTTTAAAGCCCACGTCTGTGCTCACCTGAGAAACTTGCGTTAGGTGGGACTTGTGGGATTTTTTTCCTATTCTTTTATTATTAAAGCACCCACTCCTTGAATAGGGCTCTGCCCGTGAGCGGTAGAAATGTCTATATATATATATATATATATATATATATATATATATATATATATATATATATATATATATATATATATATATATATATATATATATATATATATATATATATTTTTTTTTTTTACCTTCTCACCCCCTGACCACCCCACGCTGAGGTGGCCACACTTCGCTAATATATATATATATATATATATATATATATATATATATATATATATATATATATATATATATATATATATATATATATATATATATATATATATATATATATATATATATATATATATATATATATATATATAAAAGGGTGATACTTATTTCATATTTTTTACATTTCATTTAACGCCGCCCCACATTGTATTCTTTTATAATTTTTAGTAATATTCTCTAAATTTGAAAGTGAATAATTAACATTAACCCGCTGCGACTTTCAACTAAAATCTGTTGAAATGCAAAGGAAAATTAAAAAGAAATTTCTAGGTACCGTCTGTAGGCCTCTTTCCTTTCATTATTTATTTATATAATATTCCGGCAACATATTCTACCTTCCAAAAAAAAGGAATTAACGTCAAGAGCTAAAATATAAAATTTACATATGCTGATTTTGAAAAGAACAGTTGCCTTTAAATCCAATAATATAAAAATATAATGTATTTGGTAAATATTAACAACTTTCAATAAAGGATTCAATACTTTTAATAAGAAATTGCTAAAACATACTTGAATGATAATTGGGGTAAAGCACTAAGGAAAGTGATGAGGTGTAAATTGTTTGGTTTGAATGAGATACGTGGAGAGATGTCGTTGGAAAGGGGGGGGGGTGTAAGTGTAATAAAATGGTTTGCATGATTGCTTAATTTATATTGGGTATTGGGAAAGGTGCCTTCAAGATAGGCATGATACATGTATTGTCCCTTTATATAAAGAAAAGTGTGATGAATTTTAGTGTTGGAGTTATAGGGAATTAGTGGAGCGTAGTGGAGAAGTATATGGTAGAATCTTAGTAGAAAGGATAGGGATGAATGAGTTGATAGGGGAGGAACAAGGGGGATTTAATGAAGGGGGTACGGATCAGGTTTTCTCTTTAAGAATGATCGAAGAGAAAAGAAGAGATGAAGGGAAGGATTTATATATGTGTTTTGTGAATCTGGAAAAAGCTTAAGATAGGATGGATAGGAGTAATCTGTGGGAGGTTCTGAGTAAGTATAAAATTGAAGGGAAGGATATGGAACATATAAGGGCATTTTATAGAAATAGCAGGGCATGTGTTAGAGTAAATAGAATGGAAACTGAATTTTTTTATGTAAATAATGGGTTGAGGCAGGGTTGTGTAATGTTCCGTTGGTTGTTTAACTTATTTATTGACAAAGTGGTCAGATTGATGATTAGAGGAAGTAGAAAGGTGAGAATGAAAGAGCAACAGAAAGTTTGGGTTGCGAAAGTGCTATTGTATGCAGATGATGTTGTCGTTCTGGCAGAGTCACAAGAGGATTTGAAGGTTTTGGTGGAGGAATTTGTAAAAGGCTGTGTCGAGTTGGGCTTAAGAGTGAATGCGGGCAAGAGTAAAATATTATGGATGTAAAATGGAGAGGGGAGGGGAAAAGGAATAGGTAGGGGATGGTAAATTGCTGATTAAAGTTGGGAGAGAGAGATTGGAGTGGGTCAAATCATTTATATACCTGGGGGTGAATGTGGACAATGAATTAGGGCATGGAATAAGAAAAGAGGAGAAAAGTGGTAGAGGGTTTGAGAGATATTTAGAACAAAGGAAGGTTGTCCTGAGAGGTATAGTTGAAAATGTTCGAGGAATGCTGTGTACCGGTAGTTGGGTTTAGTTGGGAGGTTTGGAAATAGAATGAGAAGAAAGGAAAAAAGGTCGAAGTTTTCGAAATGAAAGGTCTGAGAGCGATGTGTGGTATAAGTAGAAGGGAGAGACTCAAGAATATTAGAATAAGGGAGATGTGTAGTTGGAGGAGTTTGGCTGGGAGAGCTGAAAAGAGCATCCTGTGGTGGTTTGGACATGCTTGTAGGATGAATAGGGACGGATTGGCAAAAAAGATGTTCGTTTCGGAAATAATGGGTAAGAGAGGTTGAGGGAGACCGAAAGGAGGTTGCATGAGCGTGTTCAAAGAGTTGTTGAAGAACAGAGGATTGAGATGGGAGAAGGGTGTGCGGTTGACGGAGGACAGAAGTGATTGAAAAAGATTGGCAAGTACATGAGTATTAGGAATGATTGTGGCTTATGGCAGACACCACCCCACAATTGTGGAAAGGTTGTGTGCGTAATATATATATATATATATATATATATATATATATATATATATATATATATATATATATATATATATATATATATATATATATATATATATATATATATTATTAGTATCTGACTGCTGACGGATTCGGACGTGTTGGAAACAGCTGGGGGGAAAGAAGAGAGAAGAGCCGGAGAAGGGATTGAAAAGTGGTTTAGGAGGGATCTGTGAAGTCTTTTGAAGAGATGTTGAAGTGTTTTATCATCAGATTGTTATTTAGAAGTAAATGAAAATTTTGAAAATTTTAGGAATCGAAGAAATTATTTTTAAAAATTCAGCATTTGAAATTAAATCATTAATATAAGTTAAATCAAATTAATATTTTATCAAAATTCAAGAGGAGCGACAAAATTTTCAAACCAGGTCTTTTCAGTAATTTTAAATATAATTCAACAGTGAAGCATCAAAATTTTTAATTATGTTCTTTAAGATAACTTTTGGCGA
>SEYY01003630.1:0-5000 GCA_009176605.1 Armadillidium nasatum
AAAGGTTTATGGAAGGAACTTTATTACCCTTTTTTAAAGAATGAAGAAGTTCAGCCCTTTCCAACTTACTTCAAATATGGAGGAGGACAACATTAATTTTTCTAAAGAAGAGAAAAGAAAAAAAATTGAGAAGTTTTCATTGAAAGAGAAATTGATTTTCAAGACTAATAGAAATCATTTCATTTCAATCTAAAGTAAGAAAACATTCATTGTTCTTAGTCTTAAGTTGTTTTGTCACAGTTATTAATGAAACATTGGTAAAGTTTTATTTTGACTCATCACCTTCCACTTACAGTATTTCCTAATTATCTAAATACGCGTAATTATTTTTTTAACTCATGCTTCCTACTTCCTTATTTTATAATTTCATATTTAATAAGTTTTTTCCTAAAGAATGTGCAAAAGCTTAATAAAATTTTATCTTCTGTCTCTAAAAAATACTTTTTCCATTAATATCCGTACGAGTCTATTCTTAATCATGAGGACAGAATTACTCGTTCTCTTTTTTTTCTTCTGTCATCTACCACTATATTTGCAAAGCACTGCACAGAGGTCTTTGTTGAAATCAGAGTGACTAACTTGCAATTAAAATGAGTGAACAGAGGAATGTTTTTACCGCAAAGGTAATATTCTCAAGGATGAGAACGCTACATCTTCTATTACAAATAAGTAAGCAATTCTTATTTTGAAATAGTAGCCAAAACAGACCAGCAGATTTTTGTTTATTTTAAGTAATATAATAATTTCTTCATTAAATAGTGACACCGGGTCAATTTAAACTATCATTTTTATTTAATTAAACTCAATACCCAATATTATTTATTTATTTATGATTATTATTAATATTATTATGATTATTATTATTATTGAAATTAATTGCAACATGAAACATCAGTTAAAATTCATATTTACTAAGTCATTGTTCTAAAAAGAAGAGAAAAATAGTGTATTTTAATATGACTCTGAAAATAAAACCGATTTAACCTTTCACATTTTTCAGATTTAAGTCAGTTAATTTGCATTAACTTCTATGTATTATTATTATCTTCAACAACAACATTTTATTTATCAATTTAAATTTCTGATGAGAAAATTTTTTTTTCTCCAAATGGAAATGCTAATTTTTTAAAATAAGTATTTTAAGAGCTTTCATACTCTTATTTATTATAAATTTTAAGGTTCCAAGTAGACAAAACCGTAATCATTATATAAGTATATATATATATATATATATATATATATATATATATATATATATATATATATATATATATTATATATATATATATATTAATATATATATGAAAGCCAGGAATGAATGTAGCATAATCAGTTCAATTATATTTAATTAGATGAATATTATATTAAATTATTTAAATAAAGCTTTGATATCAACGTTTCGGCTTCTTTTTATTTTTATTTATCTGAAGCCATCATCAGGACAACTGTAAAAGAACAGAGTACAAACATTAAATAGACTAAAAAACCAGAATAAAAACAATGTATATAAAAATAAACAATACAGCTTGACTAGAAATAATAAATATGACACAAAACTATATGAATCGACACGGATCAGTACTTAAACTTAATGATTAAAAAACTGGAAACAAAGCAGTAAATAATTAAAATGGTTGGTTGTAGAAGAGAGAAAAAAAAAAAAAAGTATGTGATGCGTGCGCATCTACATGCTCATAAATAAAGCATGCACAAAATAAATAATGGATAAATAATAAAAAAAATAAAAAAAAAAAAAAAAAAAAAAAAAAAAAAAAAAAAAAAAAAAAAAAAAAAAAAAAAAAAAAAAAAAAAAAAAAAAAAAAAAAAAAAAAAAAAAAAAAAAAAAAAATTATTTATTTATTTATTTATTACATATCATCTTATATCTATTTATTTACTTATTTATTTATTTATCCATTTATTTATTTTGTGCATGCTTTATTTATGAGCATGTAGATGCGCACGCATCACATACTTTTGTTTTTTTTTTTCTCTTTTAACCAACCATTTTAATTATTTACTGCTTTGTTTCCAGTTTTTTTAATCATTAAGTTTAAGTACTGATCCGTGTCGATTCATATAGTTATTGTGTCATATTTATTATTTCTAGTCAAGCTGTATTGTTTATTTTTATATACATTTGTTTTTATTCTGGATTTTTAGTCTATTTAATGTTTGTACTCTGTTCTTTACAGTTGTCCTGATGATGGCTTCAGATAATAAATTTAAAAATAAAAAGAAGCCGAAACGTTGATAATAAAGCTTTTTGTAACTATTAATTTAATATAATATTCATCTTAATTAAATATAATTGAACTGATTATGCTACATTCATTCCTGGCTATTCTTTTCATAATAAAAATTAAGCTCATACCATTAATATATATATATATATATATATATATAATATATATATATATATATATATATATATATATATATATATATATATATATATAATATATATATATATATATATATATAATATATATATATATTTTTATATTTTTGTTTAAAAAAAAAAAGTTTTTTAAATCGTGCTTATTTTTCATAATTTCATTTTATATATTTTATATTATTTTCATTATTACTCAAAGTTCTTCTCTTCTTTCACTTTTAAAATATGCAGGATTAAATTTTAAATCTTTTTAAGTTGTCATATGCTCACTTCGGTATAAAAAAAAAGTATACAATTAGAAACATATTAAATTTTTTATTTTTTTTTTAAATTGCTTTTGCAAATAGAATATTTTTTAAAGACTTTATTAAAGTTTTTAAGGTCTGTAGTAATGTATCCGTCTTAAACAGTCAGGTCATACTCAATATAAGGAAATATATATTTTCCTTTTTCAACATTTTTAGACCTATTTTAAGTATAATTTTTTTCACTAATATATGGTTCAGTATTATCTACTGTTTTACAATAAGAACAGAGCAGGTCGGGAATGAAGTCCACCGGAAAGGGCGAAGCTCCTCACAGCGGATTTTTCTTGTATCTTTTAAGATTCCAAGTAGACAAAACTTGGACAAATTTTGATCGGAAAATTCTAAAAGTTCAGCATTTTACAGGCAATCATATAAAAAAATAACATATTGAACCTATACCAAACGAAATGGAACTAAGAGCGGAAGTCGACCTAAACAACTGAAAAAAATATTTAAGCGTAAAAACATTTTATAATTCATGTATATAATTCATTATGCAAAACTAAGGGATCTTCTTGATAGGATTTTCAGCCCTTCTACTCCCACCTCTCAGCGCGATACCATTCGCTGCTAGTCATGCATTTATAATTTACTCTTGAACATAGATTTTAGGATGTAGGTTTAGCACAGAATAAACCGCAGAATAATCGTTTTTGTGATATCCATATGGTATGTAAGTCTATTTCGCGTCCGTAACTCGAATATTACCTTGAGTACCAACATTCTTACCAAATTATATGAAAATTCTTTGTCTCTTTAGAGATAGTCATTAAGCAAAAATGCAGCCCATAACGGGGTGGATACCCTCAAGTAAGACGAAAATTGTAAGTGCTTTAGGTTTTGAGTTTTTGAGGACCAGAAACAGTCAAAATGTTCAAAAACAAGGGAGCATAAGCTCATTCCGATAAATTATATCAACTTTCGGTAGATCATATCTCCAAACTGTTCTGTGGAACTCTCTCCCGTCTTCTGCGTTTCCCACCGAATTTAATTAAAATTTCTTTAAAGCCCACGTCTGTGCCCACCTAAGAAATTAGCGTTAGGTGGGACTTGTAGATTTTTAACTTTTTTATCTTTCTTTTATTTCTCTAACACCCCCCCCTTGAATAGGGCTCTGCCCGTGAACGGTGATTGTGTGCAAAAAAAAAAAAAAAAATAGGAGATAGCGTTAAGAGACATGAGAGGTAAAAGGTAGGACTCTACGAATATTAGCCCGTTAGCGAATTTCCAACATCCAAAACGACCATTATGTTGTCGAAAATGGAACTAAGAGTGGAAGTCAACCTAAACTCCTGAAAAAGAAAATTTAAGCGTAAAAACATTTTATAACGTTAATATCTCCCAAACTGTGGTAGATAGCAAGAAGTGATACGAGTGGAAAAATTGTTGAACGTGATTTGTTTTATGACCTGACTGTTTAAGACGGATACATTATTACAGACCTTAAAAACTTTACCGTTTTGAAAGTGATCTCTCTCTCGTGTCGAAAATGAACTTGATATTTTTTTAATTTTTAAAAAAAATCGCTTAAAAAAGCATAAAGTTGATTTTTTTCCAATTTTTAAGGTGATATGAGATCAAAAATAAGTTCTAATGACGTTCATCCATGAATAATTATTTTTTTTTAATTGACTAAAAAAATACCATTAAGAGCAGAAGTCGACCCTCGACCTGAACGCCTGAAAAACTGAGTTAAAAAAATTTAATTTGTTTTCGTTTAGAATGGGTCCAATATGTTATTTTTTTTTATGATTGCCTGTAAAATGTTGAAAGTTTTTGAATTTTCCGATCGATATTTGTCCAAGTTTTTAAACTCTTATACCTATCTTATCAATGAATAGATCAGCTTGGCTTTTCCAAAAATAAGGATTAAGGACCTCTAATTCCAAATCTGGAATCTCCGCCTTGCCAGACATTTCGTTTTCGAGTTAATGGACGACATACACATCAAGGTATTTATTTTCCTACAGCGTCTGAGAATTGGAATGAGAAAAGGCAAATTTGAGGGTCCATACCTCTTCAACCGTTGCAGATAGAGGAACGGTCCCCGGAGGCTTCCAAGTCCAAAATGACACTTACAATACCGATATTAAATATCTTTGAACTATCTCTCATAGTTTAGGATTTGTTATGAATCACAAAATTTAATTTCAACAAAAAAAATAATTTTTTTGGGGGGGATAACCAAATATCATGAACGGAAGCTCGTAGGGCCCAGTGGCCTTCATATTTGGTCTCAGCATGACGAAATCTATCCGTTTTCGCGATCTAAGAGATATCTAAATTTTAGATGA
>SEYY01003630.1:12500-35000 GCA_009176605.1 Armadillidium nasatum
TTTGTGAAGTTCAAAAAGAAGTTCATTTGTATGCTAATTCCTATTTTCTCCCTTATTCCGAAAGGTTTTTTTATCCCTTACGTCTTTCAACCTATTTTAAACGATTTTTATTTCTACGTCCAAAATGTTGCCGAGAAGAGAACCAACTGAATTATTGGATGAAAAATACACAAATGGAAAATACTTTTCACTATATGCTCGATATATATGTATATATATATATATATATATATATATATATATATATATATATATATATATATATATTATATATATATATATATATATATATATATATATATATATATATATATATATATCATCTTTTTGGGTAAAATAAGAAACTTTTTTATCTTCTTTCTATGTTTAATACAACTCAATGCCTGGAACCTAAAATTATGAACAGCATCAATTAATTATATGGAAAACACAAATGAAATTAATGCTTATGATAATAATAAATATAGGAATACCAAAAAAACCTATTAAATAAAAACATTCAATAAATGAATTAGATAAGACTCAAAATGATCATACAGTAATAAATTAAAATAATAATGAAATAACAGTAAAAACAAATTGAAATCACTTAAATGCTTACATGCAATAATAAAAGAATTGGATAGGACTTTAAATGACCCAACAAATAAGGTCACTTATACATACATATATATAATATGAATTCTAATATAAAAATATATAAATATCCTTTTTCAAAGACTCGTTTGATACTCAGTTGTAAATGGAAAATCAATAATGGTACGACTAAAAATAATCTATCATCAAAAAATTTAAGAAAAATATATCGATCAAAATTAATTATTAAAATCCGAAAATTAAAATAATTATAATTTTTCCAAGTTTCCTTTCGAAAGTTTGATTACCAAAAAATTAAATGAATAAATGAATGTAGTAGGGCTAAAGCCAATCTATTACCAAAATGACAATAATGACAAAAAATAATAAAATTAAAATCCTATTATTTGATAAAATACAGAGAGAGAGAGAGAGAGAGAGAGAGAGAGAGAGAGAGAGAGAGAGAGAGAGAGAGAGAGAGAGAGAGAGAGAGAGAGAGAGAGAGAGAGAGAGAGAGAGAGAGAGAGAGAGAGAGTAAAAAATCGGCAAAAGATAGGTTTATGTTAATAATGGTCCTAACTATAATGATATTGATCCTAATCATGATAATAATAATAATAATAATAATAATAATAATAATAATAATAATAATAATAATAATAATAATAATAATAATAATATAATAATAATAATAATAATAATAATAATAATAATAATAATAATAATAATAATAATAATATTAATAATAATAATAATAATAATAATAATAATAATAATAATAATAATAATAATAATAATAATAATAATAATAATAATAATAATAATAATAATAATAATAATAATAATAATAATAATAATAATAATAATAATAATAATAATAATAATTTTCCTTCCTGTAGAATTTAATATATTTGAATAACCAATTTTAAAATAGGTAGTAAATATAATACAAAATGGTCTGATTATTAAATGCTGTTAAACTCAAAAAAAAAAAAAAGAAAAAAAAAAAATTCAAATATATTTACCCCTCACAATACATGCTACGCTTCTTGAACAACTGGAGTTTTATCTACTTTTTGAAAATTGAAAATTCTTATCTCTATTTTAGGAAATAATCAGTTTTTAGATAAGAAGGATTGTATTTAAAGCAAACAGTAAATTTGACATTTTAAGATTCAAACAGAAAAGGAGATTGTATGAAAGGGAATATTCTTGATTCTTATGTTTGGAGATAAATAAAATATGATCATTTTACTTTATGTGCCCTAAAATTAGAATTTTAAGATAAAACTATTAATAGAGTTTATTATTATTATTATTATTATTATTATTATTATTATTATTATTATTATTATTATTATTATTATTATTATTATTATTATTATTATTATTATATATATATATATATATACATATATATATATATATATATATATATATATATATATATATATATATATATATATATATATATATATATATATATATATATATATATATATATATATATATATTTGGGTGGTCCTTATGATGTGTCAAAAAAAATTCTTAAAAAAATTATACTCCTACCATCCGAATACTTTACTATGGTAGCAAAAAAGCTGTTTAAAATATTTTAAGAATTGATGAATTAGAACATATTGCAAATTATCGTCAAATTTTTACCCTGGGAGCAAGCATCCTGGACTCCCTCCTGTAGAAGTATTAACGGCTCATGGCTGGATTTCATAGCTGCTAACTATTCATTTTGGCCTGGTTTGCCCAGTAATGTTGACCTCTTATTATCTGGGAATAGTTTTCTGTGTTCTGCTACTACTTTGAGTATGAATTAAAGTTGTTCTTCATTCTTTGTTATTGTTTTATTATATTCTTAGATTAATGCGACTCCTCGCTCTAAAAAATCATTGGTAACTGATATTTCTGTTATAATGGATATTTCTTTTTGATAATCATCTCGTGATAGTCATGTTTCAGGGTCTGTGTGTAAAAATGCTGTATCAATGTTCAATTTCTGAAAAAGGCAATTATCCTCTGTGTTGCAAAGTCTTGTAACTCGCAGCTGGAAATTGATGTCTTTAGAATTGGAGGTGGGCATTCAGGTTCTCCACTTCCGCCAGCTCCATCTATGATCGCACAATTTTCTTTTGAATTTTTGCTGACATCAAACAGTGATAGTGTAATTAATTCTTCCTAAAGATACCAAAGGTGATGTAAAAGTTTATTTAAAGCAACATTTGCTACCTTTGCATCTATTTTCTCAAACAGATTTAAGGTATGCAATAAATCAATATCATTCCAAGGAGCTGCCTCAGAGTTGCATGCATCTATCCACATTTTTGCATAAACCTTCACTGCAAATATACAAATCCTCTGAAGCCCATTCTCTCCTCTCTTTGTTAAATGAAATTGGTTCTGAAACATCCATACTTTCATGAAATATATAACCTTACTCATCCATCTAGCCATATGCATTAGTCCAGGAGCATGGAATAGGATACCACTAGAAGGTACGCCACCAAGAAAAATAATTAAACTTAATTAGTTTACGATAATCTCCTCACAAATCCTATTTTTCACAGAGCACTTTCATTGCCCACTCTATAATATCCTCTTAACTATAATATAATATTTTAGTCAGATTTGCGCACTGTAATTCAGTGATGAAGATATTTTGATCATTATTTTTCCAAATAGATTGAAACCACTTGAAAAGGAGAAATTCAGGACCCAAATAAACACTAAGAACCTCTGAAAACACACTTTGAAAAATCAACTCAAAGATGTGACGTAGGCATGGAAGATATTGTAAGTGTATTTGTAACTTATCTTCAATTAATATGCTTGTTCCTTTGTGGTAGCCAGTACTTCAATCCATTGAGTCAAATCAATCAATAAGATTCCATTTTTCAGTTTCTTTAACTGCAGCATTAGCCATATTGACTCTGGTTCCACTTTCTAATTTTGGTAAATCCGATAATTATGGTGTGATTTTTACCGAAATCAGAATTAGAAACCTATCAACATATTCTTATGATGTTAAATCCTGCATCAACTTCCCATCCCAGTAAACTATCAATGGGATCTTAGATTTGAATTCTTTCTTTTAATGTATTTCCTTTTGTGCCATTCGTTGACGACGAATAGAAGACTTATATATATATATATATATATATATATATATATATATATATATATATATATATATATATATATATATATATATATATATATATATATATATATATATATATCATAACGACGTGTATCAGGCCATGTCGGTCTTTAATTTGACCAGGATTCCGACTTTTCTCCTAACTCTGGTGGAAATATTAGTAGGGCTCTGGCCTTTGCCCACCAGAGGTGAAATAATATATATATATATATATATATATATATATATATATATATATATATATATATATATATATATATATATATATATATATATATATATATATAGTTTTTTTTCTTTTTTTATATCTCCTCCGGTAGGCAAAGACCGGAGACCTACCAAATTTCACCAGAGTTGGGAAAATCCTATCTTGGTCGAAGGAGGTCGACATGTCCAGATACACGGCGTTTGAAAGTATGCAAGTCAAAGGAAGTTGGGAAAATAGATAAAAGGAGAGAGTTCGAAACTTTACCAGTAGAGTATATGTAAGATTGAGCATAGCGGTTAACTCTGAAGTCTGAGAGTTAAACAGAGAAAGGATGAGACTGTGTAGAAAGGCGTGTCGCATGAGCTATTCTCAATGGAGGAGATATGCGACAAGAGAATTCAGAAGAGCAGTGTCCGTTGTAATAGCGATAGTAAAGAGAGAGAGTGACTGAACAATTCGACAGGCTGAAAGAGATTGGAGAGAGTTAGTAAGGGCAGGAGAGTTGATGAGACTAAAAGTTCTAGAATCCACCTTGTCAAGGATAGCTGTATGAGTGGAACCATCCCAGATGTGCAAAGCAAACTCCATACAGAAACGATAACACCCCTATAGAGAACAAGCAACTAGGGTTGCGTGAAGTAATTCTGAAGGGGCCTCAGAACACCAAGCTTCTTAGAAGCTTGCTTAGAAAGAGAAGTAAAGTGATCTTTCCAAGAAATATTACGAGAAAAGGATACGTCGAGAATATTAAGAACAGAGGAAGGTTTGAGTTATGTGTTTTCGAAAAAAACATCATAGTTGTGTGAAGGATTGTGTCGAGTGGAAAGACGTAGGAATGTCCAGTGCCACAGCAGAAGATCCACTGAAATGCCAAAGAGCGGAGGACCAAGAGTCAGAGAGAAAGGAAAGAATATCACCAGTAGAGCATTTTTTACTAAAGTCATTCTAGCAGTCATAGTTAAGAGTGGGAAAAATGAGGTGTTTCAAAATTCTCCTGTTAAAGATAGATTCGAAAATTATAAAAAGAATTTTGATCAAATAAATGGGACGGTAATTGAAGGGTGAAGAGGAGTCCCCCTTTTTCTTTACAGGTTGAATGACTGCACATTTTCCAGAAAAAGGGGAAGATCGAAATAGAAAGACAGAAAGAAAATAGTTTACCAAAGCAGGGTGTAAGCTCAGAAGCACAAGTTATGAGAGCTACAAGAGGGATATCATCAGGGCCGTACTCCTTCTTTGAGTTAAGCTCAGAGAGAACAGAAATTACGTCTTTGAAAGAAATTACAATTTTAGATATAAATGAGTTGGAAACGGTTGAAGGAGAAATAATTGTTTCGAACCGTCCAAGGTTGAATTAGAAGCAATAGTCTGAGCAAAGAGTTCAGCTTTAGTAGAATTCAAAATTGCAGTTGTGCCGTCAGAGATACAAGAGGAGGGAAAGAGGAAGAAGCAAAGTTAGAGTTTAAATTTTTTATAAATTGCAAGAAAGGCCAAGAGGATGAAGAACCAGGAAGAGTATTGCATTTAAGACAGAGAAAGACGGCAATTAAGACTGCTATTCCATGCCTTACAATCAATATCCGCATCTGATAAATTTATATATTTGTATATTGTGTCGTTCTTTTTACAGAAAGCTCAGATGGTTTTAATAAAAAGTTGAAACAGATACGAAATAATGCTTGTTTACATATTCACATATTCTAGTTTATTAATTTGATTCTTGATTACTATGATTAAGTAACTTGCACTACAAACCCACAAGATCTTGACAAAGCAAAAGGTGGAAGAGTTATAAATATTCCAATATGAATAGATAATTTGGAATTCATTTCGAAAGAAATGAGATTTTGCCGTGATTCTTTAATGTGACATCAATTTTGCTAATTATTATCTTGCATTGAAAGGATCGTAAATTTTCTAATATTTTAAATCTTTTTTCGAGGCGTGTAAACAAACCATTAATCATAAGCGTTTAACGTTTGGATTCTGCCTTTAATTTAATATTTTTCTTGTCATGTTTTAGGTCTTTGACGATTAAATTTCGAAGAATTAATCGTTTCTTTTCGTCATTGTGTGACCGTTTCCAGGAGAGAAAGTCTTTCCAAAATATAACTGTTCAAATAAAATAGGAATTATTTAACCTTGCAATACTTAAAATATTATTTTTTATGATTATTATATAGCAATATATTATTATATATTATATATACAATAATATATTGATATATAATTTCAACCTACACCACACTGAGTAGTTGGGCTCCTCTCATACTGATACAGGTGGGAGAGAGGTCAAATCATTCAGCATTCTCATCGATCTGGAGCAGTTAATTAGGGAACCTATACACATTCCAGATCGCTCTAACCAGTTATTGAACACACTTGATTTATGATTCACCACTACTCCTTCTAGATATAAATACACCATATTCCCTCCTATTTTTAACTCTGACCATAATCTTATAGCTCTTAGTTATAATGTTTTTTCTCCAACAGCTCCACCATGCCCTAAACGTACTTTCTGGCACTTTAATCTGGCTAATTGGGGGGCAATGCGTCGCTTCATTGCTAACTACCATTGGAGTGAATGTTGCTTTATTTCGGGAGACGCTTCTGTCTCGGCTGAAAAAGTAGGGGCTGTGATCCTTGATGTGATGGGCAGATTCATTTTATCTTCAACTAAATCTTTTTCTCCTCAAAATTCAGGGTTCGATGGCAACTGTTCTCTTGTCCTTCGGGAGAGAAACAATGCTTATCGTGAGTGGAAAAACTCTCCTTCTATCACTCTTGTCAATTTTTATACAGCTTGGAAACGTTGCAGGGATGTTCTTTGAAGGACTAAGCGTACTTTCACAAAAAGGAAGTGCACTGACCTCCATGTTAAAAATCTGTAATAATTTTTGTAAAAAAAAATTTATTTATTTATTTTATTCTTCTTATTATTATTTTATATATTTTTTTTTTGGCAAAAACCGTTTAAAAAAAACTGTCGCATAACTATATATATATATATATATATATATATATATATATATATATATATATATATATATATATATATATATATATATATATATATATATATATATATATATATATATATATATATATATATATATATATATATATTATATATATATATATATATATATATATATATATATATATATATATATATATATATATATATATATATATATATATATATATATATATATATATATATATATATATATATATATATGGGCGAGTGTGTATGTGTATCTATGATATTTTTAGTAAAATGCGCTCCGCTTCAAAGGGCTTAATTAATTTTCTTAAAGCTTGAGAGAATAAAATTCTCACTGTTTTTGAAATGAAAAGATCTGCTTAAGGCGTCGACTATTTTTTTACATTTTTAGTTCGGATAATGTGATATTTTTTGACCTTAAAGAAATAACGTTTCTTACTTTCCTCAGGCAAGGAAAACTTACCTCGGATTAAAATAAGTCCAAAATTCATCTCTCTTTTTATATTACACACACACACTCATATATATATATATATATATATATATATATATATTATATATATATATATATATATATATATATATATATATATATTATATATATTATATATATATATATATTTGAATAAGATACAAAGAGAGTACTAAAGGGTACAATGATGACAGCTTAATTAATTGATATTTTGTGGCCTTGGCAGCTGCCCAGTATGTCACACCCCAAATACTGATATATATATATATATATATATATATATATATATATATATATATATATATATATATATATATATATATATATATATATATATATATATATATATATATATATATATATATATATATATATATATATATATATATATATATATATATATATATATATATATATATATATATATATATATATATATATATATATATATATATATATATATATATGAATATATATAGAAGTGCTAAGCTAATTGTTTCCTCTATAGTTAAAGTTAAAGAAAATTCACTTGTCAATTCTTTTTCATTTCCCCTTCTCCAAATTAAAGTTTTAACTAATGTCGCTTTTGTGTGGCTCGTTTCTCGTTTCTCATTCACCATTTTACAAGAAAGCTTCTTTAAATATTGACTTCGAAATTTATTCAACAAATTTTATGCAAAACAGAGTTTGTTTTTTTTATATATATATATATATATATATATATATATATATATATATATATATATATATATATATATATATATATATATATATATATATATATATATATATATATATATATATATATATATATATATATATAGTAGTATAGGGGGAACTTTCCACGGCCAAAAAATCCATGCCTTTTATAGAAACGTGATTTTTTGATTTGCAGTTGCAGATCACCCAGCTCAAATCCACCTCACGCTTTTTCCTGACACCGTTTTAGAGGGTTCAATCCATTGAAAGTAGACTCAAGTCGGGAGAACGGGCCCCCGAGAGACCCCGTGAACCCTAAAATCGGTGACAGGAAGTTACCTGAGCTTGCGAGAATGCGAGAGGCCAATTCCCTTGAGTACCTGCCATTGCAGTACCTATAGAAAAGAGATAGTGCACCAGCGTCACGTCGCAGGCATAAGGGGTCAAGAGCCTTTGAAAGTAGAGAACAGTTTATTAATCAATTAGCCTTACACTCAACCCTATCCAAAAAAGTGGCGGAACCGGAGCCTTTCCCCCCCTAAATGTGAGAACAGTACTTCAAACGTTCAGGAGGAAAAAAATCTCGCAAACTAAACAAAATTCCCAGGCTCGTTGAGGCCACCTTAGCAATCATTGTGAAATGTGGTTTCTAAGACAATTTATTGTTTATGTTCATACCAAGAATTGTAATGTTATTTACAGGTGAGACGGGAGAGCCATCAAAGAAGATAGGAAAGTTAGGAGGTGTTTTTGAAAGGGAGATGTGAAGAAGTTGAGTTTTAAAGAGTTAAATTTCACAAGGTTGCTATGACCCCACAGGAAAATCCCATCCAGATGGCAAGAATAGAATCGAAAAGTTGAAGAAGAGAAGCAACTATAGAAGCAAAAGAGGGAGCAGATTTGAAATGAGTATAAGAATGTAGAGTTGAGTCATCAGCATAAGAGTGAACAGAGTTAGAAGTGCAGTTGAGAAGATCGTTAATGAAAAGTAAGAATAAAGTTGGAGATAAAACAGAACACTGAGGAACACCACACTTGACAGAAAAACAGGAAGAGGTGGCTCCATCTACAAGTGCCGAAATGGAACGATCTGAGAGAAAACTAGACAAGAGTAAGCAAAGGAAGGGAGCCTGGAGAGCATCGACGCATGCCATACCCGGTCAAAAGCCTTGGATATGTCAAGGGCCACCACACAAGACTCCCGAAGTCCCTAAGGGCAGAAGACCATAGATCAGTAAGATAGGAAAGTATATCACCAGTTGACCTCTAACGTCGAAATCCATACTGGTAATCTGAGAGAAGAGAAAGAGACTCCAAATGATCCAGGAAATGAGAGTTGAGGAGAGTTCCAAAAATTTTAAACAGAATACAAATAAGAGCTATAGGTCGATAGTTAGAAGGGTCAGAGCGGCTACTTTTTTTCGGGATCGGCTTAACAAATGCACGATTCGATCATTGAGGAAAAGAATTAGTATTAAGGCATCGAGAGTAGAGCTGAACGAGGACAGGCGCTAACTCGGAAGCACACTCCCTCAGAACACGAAAGGGAGTGCCATCCGAGCCACTGGCCTTCCTGACTTTCATAGATTTCAGGATCGGAAAGTTGAAGACGAGAAGCAACACTAGAAGCAAAAGAGGGAGCACATTTGAAATGAGTAGAAGAATGGAGAATTTAGTCATCAGCATAAGTGTGAACAGAGTTAGAAGTGCAGTTGAAAAGATCATTAATGAAAAGTAAGAACAAAGATGGACGTAAAACAGAACCGTGAGGAACATCACATTTGACAGAAAAGGAAGAAAAGGTTTCTCCATCAAAAGAGTAAGCAAAGAGAAGAGGGAAACCCAAAGAAATGCAGCTTAGAGAGTAGCGACGCATCATGTCATACACGGTCAAAAGCCTTATATATATGTCAAGCGCAACCACACAAGACTCCCCGAAGTCCCTAAGGGCAGAAGACCATAAATCAGTGAGAGCGTCGAAAGCCATACTAACGATCTGAGAGAAGAGAATGAGACTCCAAATGATCCAGGAAATGAGAGTTGAGAAGAGTTTCAAAAATTTTAAACAGAATCCAAGTGAGAGCTATAGGTCGATAGTTCTAAGGGTCAGAGAGGCTACCTTTTAAAGGAATCGGCTGAACATATGCGAGCTTCCAACATTGAGGAAAGGAATTAGTATTAAGGCATAGAAAGTAGAGCTGAACGAGGACAGGAGCTAACTCGGAAACACACTCCCTCAGAACACGAGGTGGAATGCCATTCAGGTCACTGGCCTTCTTGACGTTCATGGATTTCAGGATCCTATGCACCCGATCATGAGTAATTACAGGTAGAGACATGGAACGCCTGAGAGGAGAAGGAGCATTAAGAGGGATGCCAGAATCGAGCAGGGTGGAATTAGATGAAAAAAATAGGCCGAAGAGATTAGCCTTTTCAGAGGGAGTATTAGCTATAGAACCATCAGAGAGAATAAGTGGAGGAAAGGCAGATTTACAGAAGTTATTAGAGGTATTTTTGACAAGAGGAGAGAAATTTTCATCAGTAGGAGAATCAAGGAGGTCAGCGCACTTCCTTTTAGTAAAATTACGCTTAGTCGGTCGAAGAACATTTCTGCCACGATACCGAGCTGAATGAAAATTGTTAAAGCGATAGTAGAAGGAGAGTTTTCCCATTCACGAAAGCATTATCTCTCTCCCGAAGGGCAAGAGAACGGTCACCATTGAACCATGGATTTTGAGGAGGAAAAGATTTAGTTGAATAAAGAATGAACCACCTCATCCTATCGACGATCACGGCCCCCACAGTTTCAGCAGAGACAGAGATCTCCCCCGAGCCAAAACTGGATACATTCTAATGAAAGTTAGCAAAAAAGTAATTCATTGCCCCTCAATTAGCCCAATTGAAGTGGCAGAAAGTACGTTTAGGGCATGGTGGAGCTGCTGGAGAGAAGGCTTTATAACTAAGAGCTATAAAATTATGTTCAGAGTTAAAAATAAGAGGGAAAATGGTGTATTTATATTTAAAAGGGGTAGTGGTGAAGCATAAATCAAGTGTGTTCAAGAACTGGTTTGGACGATTTAGAATGTGTGAGAGTTCCCTAATCAACTGCTCCAAATCATTGAGAATGCTGAATGATTTGGCCTCCTTCCCACCTGTATCAGTATGAGAGGAACCCAACTACTCAGTGTGGTGTACGTTCAAATCCCTAAATAGAGAACTTCAGCATTTTTATGAGAAGAAGTAACAGTCGTGAAAAGTAGAAAGATATTGAAAAAGATCTGGAAAATGTTCCATTAGGGGAGCAATAGCAGAAACACAAGATAATTGTAGTAGTAGGAAGACAGATTTTAAGCCATAAAGCATCAAAATTAGGAGATTCAAGATTTAGGAGACGTGTCACAGAGTGTAAATGTTAATATAGGTACAGACTCCACCATTTATTTGGAAATTGTGAAATAAAGTTCTAGTTAGAGACATTAAGATTATATATCCTAAGCTATATCTTCCGAGTTAAAGAGGTTTTGCTCCACGGATTCGAGATTAGCTTGAATGTCACGGACGTTAGCACGACCTCTAAATTTTTGCTTTCAAAGAAACACACGTCCGCCAGCATGCAAGCCCACGCAAGCAGGCATATATATATATATATATATATATATATATATATATATATATATATATATATATATATATATATATATATATATATATATATATATATATATATATATATATATTCGAACTATCCTTGACAGGAAGACTTGGAAACATCTCAATTCTTCTAATCTTATCTCTGATCGCCAGAATGGCTTTCGTAAGAAATGATCTACTGGTGATCTTCTTTTCCTACTTTCTGACTCTTGGTCCTGCGCTCTTCGGCATTTCGGTCAATCTTTGCTGTGGCGCTGGACATTTAGAAAGCTTTGATTTCAAAATTTCCCTCTTTCAGAATCTATCTTTCTATGATCTTCTCTCTAATTTTCTTTCAGGTCGTTCTATAGCAGCTGTTGTAGACGGCCACCGTTCTACCTTTAAATCTATTAATAGTGGTGTTCCTCAGGGTTCTGTCCTATTTCCAACACTTTTTCTGCTTTTTATTAATGAACTTCTTTCTATTATCTCATCGCCTATCCACTACTATGCTGATGACTCCACCCTTCATTACTCCTTCCAGTTTGAAAGACGCCACACCCAACAGCTGTTGATAGATTCGAGAAGGGTAGCCTTGGAACAACTAACCTCTGATCTTTCACGTATTTCAAATTGAGGCAGAGAAAACATGGTTGTTTTCAATGCCTCAAAAACTCAATTCCTCCATCTATCCACTCGCCACAATCTTCCACACAACTATGATGTTTTCTTTGAAAACACACAACTCAAACCTTCACCTATTCTTAATATTCTTGGCGTATCCTTTTCTCGTGATCTTTCTTGGAAAGATCACATTACTTCTCCCTCTTAACAAGCTTCTAAGAGGTTGGGTGTGCTGAGGCGCCTTCAGACTCCACCCCATTTGCTTGCTCTCTATAAGGGTGTTGCCCGTCCCTGTATGGAGTATGCATCGCACATCTCGGGTGGTTCCACCCATACTGCTCTCCTTGAGAAGGTGGAGTCTAGAGCTTTTTGTTTCATCAACTCTCCTGCTCTTACTAACTCTTTCCAATCTCTTTCTGCCAGTCGAATTGTTGCGTCACTCTCTCTTTACTATCGCTATTACAATGGACACTGCTCTTCTGAACTCTCTCATTGCATACCCCTACATTGAGAAGAGCTCGTGCGACGCGCCTTTCTAAACAGTGTCATCCTTTCTTTGTCCAATTCTCCGACCCCAGACTTAACCGCTATGCTCAATCTTACATATACTCTACTGGTAAAGTCTGGAATACACTCTCTTTTTATGTTTTCCCAATTTCCTTTGACGCCGTATATATGGACATGTCGGCAACCATCGACCAGGATAGATTTTTCCCAACTCCGGTGGAATTTGGTGGGCCTCCAGCCTTTGCCCACTGGAAGAGATATTATATATATATATATATATATATATATATATATATATATATATATATATATATATATATATATATATATATATATATATATATATATATATATATATATATATATATATATATATATATATATATAATTTCTAGCTGAATCTGGAAATTCTCTACTTGGTCATATTGAAGATCGACATATCATATCCCGGTACACGAATTTTCTGCAAATCAAAAGAATTTGGTTTGGGTAAATAGATAAGGGAAGTGCGTTTCCGGCTTTTCCAGTAGAACAAATGAAAGACTGATCACAGAAGTTAAATCTGAAGTCAGATAGTTGGACCAATAAAGGAAAAGACTGTGTTCAAAGACATGTCCCCCAAGTTCTTCTCATTGGAGGAGGTATACGACTGGAAAATTCAGAAGAGCAATACCAGTAGTTACAGAAATAGTTTAAATGGGGTAACTCATCATTCATCAATTTGATTGCACAAAGAGACCGGAGAGAGTGAGAGCGAAAGAGTTGAAAAGACGTAAAACTCTAGATTCTATCTTTTCAAGAAGAGCTGTGTGAGTGGAACAATCCCAGAGGTGTGAAGCGTACTCCTCACAGGGGTGAATCAAACCCTTATAAAGAGTAAGTAAATGTAGTGGACTTGAAGAAATTTTAAAGGCGTCTCAGAACACCTAACCTCTTTGAAGCTTGCTTAGAAAGAGCAGTTATGTGATCATTCAATGAAAGATCACAGAAAAAAGGTACACCAAAAATATTAAGGGAAGAATATTTAAGTTGTGCATTTTCGAAGAAAATGTCATAGTTGCTTCTAAGATTATGTCAAGTAGAATGGTGAAGGAACTAAGATTTGAGGCATTGTAAATTATCATTTTTTCTCTACCCCAGTTAGAAATTCGAAAAAATTAGAGGGTAGCTACTGCACCACTATTTAAAGTTTACCTGAAAGCAAATCAGAGAGGTCATAGACAGAAATGAGCAATAGATACTGTAAAATGGAAATTTAGAAATCAAAGCTTTGACACAACTTTTGGAATACTTTTGACGTGTTTAGCGCCACAATGAAAAAATCACCGAAATACCGAAGAACAAAGAACTATGAATCAGAGAAAAGAGATAGAAGGTCACCAGTAGAGTGTTCCTTTCAACCATAAATCTCTAGAATGAACAGATGTAAAAGAAATAGAACGATAGTTAGTTGAACAAGAGGTTTCCCCATTTTGTTGGCACAGATGAGTGAAACAAGTTTTCAGAAGGAAGGGAAGATCGAAAATGAAAAACAGAGGGTTGAAGCTCAAAACCACGATTAGTTTACTAAAGCAAAAGCAGAGTGGAAGTTCAGAACCACAAGTTTTGATGCTCACATCAGGAATATTACTTTGTCCTTACCCTTCTTAGTGTTCAGCTTAGAGAGAGCGGAAATATTATATTTAGGGTAAATTACTATGATAGGCAATGAAGCAGAAGTAAATAAACAGCAAATAAATAATTAAATAAATAATCATAAATAATCATATATATATATATATATATATATATATATATATATATATATATATATATATATATATATATATATATATATATATATTATATATATATATATATATATATATATATATATATATATATATATAAATGCAGTATGCAAATATGTTTTGTATAAAGGCAAAACTAATTAAAAATTTTCTCATATTGGGAAAACAAATTCATATTATTATATAAGATGGAAGGAAGATAATGGAACTCTGTGAAAGAAACATTTTATTGATTCTTAATTAGTAAGTGAATAAATTGAAATTAATTCCATTCTTGGAGCGACACTATTAAAATTTCCAAAAATATTCTTCAAAACATTCCAACTAATTATCAACACGTTGGAATTGAACGAGATTTTACATTATTTTCTAATTTTAAAATATTTGAAACACCTTTTTCTGAATCTGAATAAAAAATTTTGAACTATTTGCATTAATTATGACTCTTTGAAGCTTCGAATTACAATTCGTGTTTTGAAGTATTGTTCATTTTTTGCTTTGCAAACTCTTTTGAATGGAACTTTGTAATTACCAATGATAGGAATAGTTCACGAATATTTTGTTAATTAACTCAAAAATATAACTTGCATTAATATCATAGAAGTTTGGATCTATTTTTAGCTGGTAAATTCGTCCTTTTCAAAAAGTGGAAACAAAAAACCCTTATCAATTTACAGTTATATTCTCATATTTCTGAATAAATAATTATGAACAAATAATGAGTTTCTAGCCAAAATGGACAGCAGATTCATAGCATGAAACTCCAAAAATGCATTTGTTTGCTTTAATTAGAGTGCCTTTGGTTGGGATGAGTTTAAATTTTTTGTTCTTTTCTTCTCACAAACTCTTTCCTTGTAAAGTGTGGATCTAAAGCAGAGGAGAAAAAATGAGTAAAAGTATCTTAAATTCCTTCATGATGCAAATTGCATTAAACTCTTTAACTTTGACGAGTATTAAAATTTTCTGTCTAAATCTTAAATAATGCTTCTAAAAAATCAATTTGAAATAGGCCTGAAACCTGCCACTGAAAATAATGTAACTTATTTTAAATTTTAATTAATTGCTAAATTTAAAGTAATTTTATATTTAAAAGAATTTTTATGATTTTTTTTTATTTTCTTATTTAAGAACACTGAAAATTAAAAATGAAATTACGTTCGTTTTTTCTATCATTAAGAAAAAATATCAATTACAAAATCAAAAACATCTTATTATGAATCTGTTCATGGGTTTAATAATTTACAAATGAATTAAGATTCAATTTTAAGTTTTGTCTGCATTATCAAAAATAATAATAAAAATAATAATAATATAATAATAATAATAATAATAATAATAATAATAATAATAATAATAATAATAATAATAATAATAATAATGATCATAATACTAATTCTTAATTCATAATAATTAACTAAGAAAAGGAAAATTATATAATTTGCAGAAGAAAATAGTCTAAATATGAAAATAAATCATCTTCCCCAGGAAGGACTTTCGTCCTGTCAGTGGGATCTTTCGAGGAAGAAAGATCCTTGGGTTTCACGGGCCCACGGCTGATACCGCTGGCTGGGCCAGGCCAATCACGGATGCCGGAGGTTATTCCCATCAGTGGCAAGAGCACTCCACTGATGTACTCGTTTAACGACTGAGTCATTCGGAGCTAAGCGCAAGGAGAAACCGCTCACGTTTCCCGCTCCGGCCAGGCCTCGAACCCTGGACCTCTCGCTTGCTATAACGAGTGCATAGAAGATCTTTAGTGTTAATTTCTGAAATATGTGAAGGAGGTTGGAATAATGTATTGCGTCATTTGAAACCCGATCTAATACACATATTCGTATATTTTATATTCACAATTGGTAATAACATAAAAGATATTTTAATTAGAAATAATGGAATAATTAATAATTTTCTTATGGAAAAATGAAAATACTGTTAGTAAAAATAGTATCAAAACTTATGGTGGTATTGCATAATAATAATTATAATAATAATAATAATAATAATAATAATAATAATAATAATAATAATAATAATAATAATAATAATAATAATAATAATAATAATTTGCACAATGTGCTTACCGCTTTCTTAGGCCAGGATATAGATAAATGAATTAAATGTAAATAAAAGTTTAAAAAATTACACATTTTGAAAATATTTTACTGAACTTGTGAGTAAGGATGATGAGTAAGACTTTTTTTCTCTGTAAATTGGTTCTTACAAATAAACTTGTAAAATATTTCGTTAAGAACAAAGAATTTGATATTCAAGTAGTTTTCAACATAGAAAGTAATAATTTGTCTCATCTCAAATGATGTGGATCAATGTTTTTATTTTTCTATCCTTTTAATATTTTAAAATGAAATAATGAATTCTTTTTCATTATTAAAATCTCTCAAGAACTGCTACAATCTTTTCATATCCCATTTGCTTAATTTAATTTCAAATATTTTAAAGTTACTAGAAAAAATATTGAATATATATATATATATATATATATATATATATATATATATATATATATATATATATATATATATATATATATATATATATATATATATATATATATATATATATATATATTCGTCAGAGATTTGTTCTTAGGGAACCTTATATAGATTAAAAAGCAGACTGCAAAGCAGGTTGATAGTGGCATCGTAATTGAGTTGTAACAGCGATAACAATTAATTAATATTGAAGAATTAAACTAAACAAATCCATTAAGTAATTATAATAAAAACATTAACAATAACAATTGACGTTTCGGATTTGAACTAAATCCATTCTCACAGTAATTTTCTGAAACTACAAATAACAAAGATTAGTTAAGTAATAAATAAATGCACATTTAAAAAGTATGGTAACGTAATATGATATATAACAATACAATATTATGTCACTGTATATTGTAAACAGAAGGACAACTATAAATATTATTAATAAACGATGGATAAGAGTCTGGTTGGTTGTTAGTTATAAATATGTATATATGAGAGGTAAAAATGAAATTTTAAACATTGAGTTGAAAGCATGTGTAAATACATACACACATACATAGAGTCGTATGCGGATTGAATACACACAAACACATGCACATATATACACACATTCGCATACATACACACATACACATATACATATATATATATATATATATATATATATTATATATATATATATATATATATATATATATATATATATAATATATATATATATATGTTGTTCGCCCCTGTATGGAGTATGCGTCACACATCTGGGGTGGTTCCACACACACAGCTCTCCTGGAAAAGGTGGAGTCTAGAGCTTTTCGCCTTATTAATTCTCCTGCTCTCACTAATTCACTCCAATCTCTTTCTGCCCGTCGAAATGTTGCGTCACTCTCTCTATACTATCGCTATTACAATGGACACTGCTCTTCTGAACTCTCTCGTCGCATACCTCCTCCATTAAGAAGGGTTCGTGCGACTCGTCTTTCTACACAGTCTCATCCTTTCTCTGTCCAACTCTCTGACCCCAGACTTAACCGCTATGCTCAATCTATTTACATGTACTCTACTGGTAAAGTCTGGAACACACTTCCTTCATCTATTTTCCCAACTTCCTATGACTTAGGCACCTTTAAACGCCGTGTATCAGGTCATGTCGGCCTTTAATTTGACCCTGTTTCCGACTTTCCTCCCAACTCTGGTGGAACATTGGTAGGCCTCTGGCCTTTGCCCACCAGAGGAGAAATAAATATTATATATAATATATATATATATATATATATATATATAATATATATATATATATATATATATATATATATATATATATATATATAAAAACTTATTATTAACTTATTATTATTAATGATTAATAATAATAATATATGATAATAATAATAATATTAATAAATATTCATAATCTTATAATTTGTTTCTGATTTTGTCTGCAAATCCTGTTTGTCATTCTTGTTATTATTTGGAAATAACCTCACCAATTCTGGAAATATATATATATATATATATATATATATATATATATATATATATATATATATATATATATATATATATATATATATATATATATATATATATATATATATATATATATATATATATATATATATATAATAATATGCTCATTTTGATCAGAAACCATTATATTACATAAAAGTAGTAATTAAAAAGATTTCTATACCAGTCCTTATGAAAATATTTACAGTATATAAAGAAAATAAAGTATTCAGCTTTATAAAAACAATACATAAGGAATGAGCATTCCAGTTCTCAAAGTTACCTTTTCTTCCAAAAGATAAAAGAGATAATTCTGCTTCAAATGTGAATGATAAAAACAAATATCAAGTCTACTACCCTCTTCTAAACTCAAGTTGCATCGTTCTTCCAAAATTCCACGGACTCCGCAAGAACCAGACTCCACCTCGCTCCAGCCTTCGTCACAAACTAAAGTCGCACTACACTGCCCTACCTTTTACCTCAAGATTCTGCATGAAAATAAACTCTTGCCATCCTCCGCTTTGGCCTATGATTTAACCTCCCGATCCTCGTTAGAAGAAAAGAAATTATCCCCAAATGACAATCCATTTTTCTACACAATGTCATCAATAACAGAGTTATTCTTTATCCATCTTTATCATGGCATTCAAGAACTCTCTTTCTTTCTCTCTTTCTCTCTCTCTTTCTTTTTCTCATATATATATATATATATATATATATATATATATATATATATATATATATATATATATATATATATATATATATATATATATATATATATATATATATATAATATATAATATCATAACCTAACTACGTTTTCTATAAATGAATAAATAAATAAATGGGAAGTTAGAAAAGAAAAGGGACCACAATCGAAAGTTTTTCCTTCGAATCTTTATTCAAAGTTTCCTCCTATTATTTTGGCTTTGTCCAACTTCAGAAGAAGCAAGAGTAACTTTTTGAATTTACTTTTGCAGATAGAAAGACTTCACTAATAATTTATAAACATACGAATAACAGCGGTTTTATGGTTTGCTGCAAAAACTTACATTCCTTGGTCGCATTAAAACTTTTGTGTCCACCCATATATATATATATATATATATATATATATATATATATATATATATATATATATATATATATATATATATATATATATATATATATATATATATATATATATATATATATATATATATATATATATATATATATATATATATATATATATATATATATATATATATATATATATATATATATATATATATATATATATATATATATATATATATATATATATATATATATATATATATATATATATATATATATATATATATATATATATATATATATATATATATATATATATATATATATATACTCACAACCTTTCCCACAAACTTGGGGTGCTGACTACCACAAGCCATAACTGTTACCAGCATTCATCCCCTCACTAATCTTTCCATTCATTCCTGTCCTCAGTCAACCGTATAGCCTTCTCTTATCCCAGCCCCCTATTCCTCAATAACTCCTTGACCCCACTTACCCAACCTCCCCTAGGTCTCCCCCTACCTCTTACACCTTCAACTTTCGATATAAACACCTTTTTAGCCAATCTCCCATCATTTATCCTACAGACATGCCCAAATCACCTCAGCATGTTCTGTTCAACTCTTTCAACAATACCCCTTCCCCAGGCACATTGCTCCTTTATTCTCACATTGCTGACTCTATCTCTTCTACTTACACCACATACCGCCCTCAGACCTTTCATTTCGAAAACATCTACCTTTTCCTTTTTCTCGCATTCTCGCATTTTGTGAAACTCTCTCTCCCATCTTCCGTATTTCCTTCAGAATTTAATCTCAATTTCTTTAAAGCTCGCGTCTGCGCTCACCTAAGAAATTTGCGTTAGGTTAGTGCTGAAGGGATGGTTTTTATTTTTTGAATTTTGCACTCTTTTACTTCATTTTTATTCTTTTAACACACCTTCCTTGAATAGGTCTTTGCCCGTGAGTGGTGGTGATGGGCTAAAAAGAAAGAAAGAAAGAAAAAAAACCGCCACACCTCGCTCCAATACATAACAACCGGTACACAGCATCCCTCAAACATTTTCTTCTTTACTTCTCTTGTTAACTTTCCTCTCTTCCAAATATCCCTCAAGCTTCCCGACACCTTCCCCCCTTCTCTTATTCTACACCCTTCTTCGTACCCTCACATACATCTCCCCCCTTAAATCCATACCCAGATATTTAAAGAATTAATCCATTCCAATCTCTCCCTACCCACCTTAATTAACAGTTTATCTTCCCCACCTACAACCCTTTCTTCACTTTCCCCATTTTTCATCCATAACACTTTACTCTTTCCTGCATTCACTCTTAAGCCTAACTCATTACAACCTTTTACAAACTCATCCACCAAAATCTTTAAACCCCCTCGTGTCTCAGACAAAAGTACAGCGTCATTCGCATATAATAACACATTCACGTTCATATTTCATGTTGATCCCTCATTCTCACCTCTTTACCTTCTCTTTCCATCAACCTCACCCCTTTATAAATAAATTAAATAAACCCGGAGACATTACAAAACCTTGTTTCAATCCATTATTCACCTCAAAAAATGCAATTTCCATTCTATTTATTCTCAAAAAACACTTTACTATTCCTATAAAGTGATTTAATGCCCTCAATTACTTTCTTCTCAACTTCATACTCTCTCAGAACCTCCCACAGTTTACTCCTATCCACCCTATCATAAGCTATATGATAGATAGCTCCATAATACACATATACACATCCTTCCCTTTTTCTCTCTTTTTTTCTTCAATTATTCTTAAAGTAAAAATCTGGTCCATACACCCTCTCCCTTCTTTAAAACCTGCTTGTTCCTCACATAACATTTCATTAATCCCTATCTTGTCCAATAAGATTCTACTATACACTTTACCCACTATACTAAGTAAACTTATACTCCTATAACTCCCACATTCAAATTTATAACCCTTTCACTTAAATAAAGGGACCATACTCGCATCTTGCCACTCTTGAGGTATCTTCCCCATTACCCAACATAAATTAAATAACCTCACTAAACAATTTACTAAACTTACCCACCCTCATCCTTCCAATAACATTTCTACTCTTATCCCATCCAAACCTGTCGATTTACCCCTCTTCATTTTCCTCAAAGCTTTACCTATTTATATATATATATATATATATATATATATATATATATATATATATATATATATATATATATATATATATATATATATATATATATATATATATATATATATATATATATATATATATATATATATATATATATATATATAATAATTGTTAATATTGTAATTTCAAATTTAATGTATTTTGTTAATAAGATAAAACTTTTGCAATAAATAAAAATGGTTTTTGATTTGTTTGTAGCAATTTATTAGTATGTTTGTTCAATGCTGTTTAATGAAAGAATTTTAATAAATAATTTAATGTATATTTTTTATAAAAAATTTTTAAAGAAAA
Organism: Armadillidium nasatum; assembly: GCA_009176605.1. Classification (NCBI taxonomy): domain Eukaryota; kingdom Metazoa; phylum Arthropoda; class Malacostraca; order Isopoda; family Armadillidiidae; genus Armadillidium; species Armadillidium nasatum. Next base: position 34,744 of record SEYY01003630.1, read on the forward strand.
GTAAGTAATTAAAAGTGAAAAACAATTTGCTTGTTTCAAATAATCCTTCCCACTCTGAGATAATTTTAGAAGGAATCCTAAACTGGCAACTTGCAGCAGCTGTCCCAGAAGAAGACCTCTGAAGAGAAAGCTGCTGACGCCTTTGACCTTCAAAGGATGCTGGTTTGGTAGTTCCTTTTGCCCTCAATTGTGGTTCCTCATTTGAAATGGCATTTCCGTCTGAGGCAGGCGTTGCAAAGGCTTGAAGAAAAGTGGTG
>SEYY01003630.1:40000-55000 GCA_009176605.1 Armadillidium nasatum
AGCTGAACTCTTCACTCAAACTCAAACTTTTGCCTCTAACTCTACCTTAGACGATTCTGGAGATATTCCTCCTCCTTCAACCGCCAACGACTCTTTATGTCTAATATTGTAAGTTCTTCTAAAGAAGTAATTTCTGCTCTCTCTGAGCTTAATACTAAGAAGACGTACGGCCCTTCCGGTTTTTTCCTGCGGTTCTCAAAACTTGTGCTTCTGAGCTTGCATGCTGCCTTGGTAAACTATTTCATGTCTGTCTTTAAACGTCGACCTTCCTTTCTTGCTGGAAACGTGCGCTCATTCAGCCTCAAACCACTAACTATCGTCCTATTTCTTTAGCCTCCGTTCTGTCTAAAGTTTTCAAATCTATTCTAAACAGGACGATTGGACACACCTTAATTCTTCTAATCTTATCTCTGATCGTCAGTATGGCTTTCGTAAAGAACGTTCTACTTGATGATCTTTTTTCCCTTCTTTCTGACTCTTCGTCTTCTTCTCTTCGAAATCTTTCGATAGAGTCTGGCACAATGCTTTGATTTCTAAACTTCCCTCTTTCTAAATCTATTCTTCTCTCTGTGACCTTCTCTCTGATTTCCTTTCTCGTCCTTCTATAGCAGCTGTTGTAGACGGCCATTGTTCTTCATTTAAATCTATAAATAATGTTGTTCCTCAGTGACCTGTCCTATCTAAAGCACTTTTTCTACTTTTTAGTAATGATCTTCTCTCAGTTACTTCATCACCTATCCATGATATGCTTATGACTCCACCCTTCACTAATCCTTTCAACAGCAGTTAATTGATATAAGAAGTGAGGCCTTGGAGTAACTGACCTCTGGTCTTTCTCATATTTCAAATTAAGGCAGGGGAATCACAATGCCTTAAAAACTCAATTCCTCCATCCCTCTACTCGACATAACCTTCCACACAACTATAATTTCTTCTTCGAAAACATAAAACTCAAACCTTCATCTGTTCTTAATATTTTCGGTGTATCTTTTTCTCGTGATCTTTCTTGGAAAGATAACATTACTTCTCTTTTTAAACAAACTTCTAAGAGGCTGGGTGTTCTGAAGTGACTTTGTAATTTCTTCACGCCTCCCCAGTTGCTTGCTCTTTATAAGGGTATTACATGCCCTTGAATGAAGTACGCTTCACACATCTGGGGTGGTTTCACTCATACAGCTCTCCTTGAGAAGGTGAAGTCTAGGGCTTTTCGTTTCGTCAACTCTCCTGCTCTCACAAATTATCTCCAATATCTTTCTGTATGTCGAATTGTTGAATCACTTTCTCTATACTATCACTATTATAACAGATATTGCTCTACTGAACTCTCACGTCGCATACCTCCTCCATTTAGAAGGGCCCGTGTGACACGACTTTCTACACATTCTCATCTTTTCTCTGTCCAACTCTCTGACCTCAGACTTAACCACTATGCTCAATCTTACCCGTACTCTACTGGTAAAGTCTGGAACACACTCCCTTCATCTGTTTTTTCGACTTCATTTGATTTGCACACTTTTAAACTCCGTGTATCGGGACATATCAGACACATTAACGACAAAAATTCAGGCATTTTCCAAACTCTGGTGGATATTTTTAGGACTCTGGCCTTTGCCTACCAGAGGAGAAATATTATATATATATATATATATATATATATATATATATATATATATATATATATATATATATATATATATATATATATATATATATATATATATATACCGTACTCCAAGTATCTCCGAAGCTGGATATGTTTCTCAATTTTGATTTTTTTTTTTTTAAAGGTAATGTCTAGTAAGATCTTGTAAATTTGTGGGAACATGTGAAAGGAGAAGGGGGGGGCTGGGGAAGGGAGTAGGATCATTGACACCCCAATAAGAGACGAGGATAAACTGGAAACCCTCTGAAATGGTGAAAACGAAAATGATATATATATATATATATATATATATATATATATATATATATATATATATATATATATATATATATATATATATATATATATATATATATATATATATATATATATATATATATATATATATATATATATATATATATATATATATATATATATATATATATATATATATATATATATATATATATATATATATATATATATATATATATATATATATATATATATATATATATATATATATATATATATATATATATATATATATATATATATATATATATATATTATGCAATGCACTTTATCCCGCATGATGCAGGGTAGTGTCGATTGCAGAGATTTTGCATTCCTGCAATCGTACATGGGAAGAAATCCTAGTTGAAAAGGTTCCCAGCCTTTAAAACCATGCGCGAAGAATTATTCTTCACTTGACTCAACTGCGACGAAATCATCATTCATTATTGACCAGAGGTTACTTCTAACTTCTAACTAAATTTTTTTATTTTTTTTTTTCTTCTTTTAACATTTAATTTTCCTATAATTGTCGAAAGTACTTTTTACATCGAAAGATATGTTGCTTCACAATTTTTTTTTTTTTTTTTTTTTTCTTTTAATTTACTATTAAAAATACAGAAATATTATAACGAAATATTAAATTTTTTCTTTTTTTTACCTATGGTCAGTATCATTCTACAAGAATAATTACACAAACAAACTGCAACTTCAGGGAGAAGATCTTGAAGCTTCATATCCAATAGCCTTCTCTTCTCTTCTCGATCTTTTCTTCTCTCCTCTCCTCCTCTCTAGTCCTCTCTTCTCTTCTCTTCTCTTCTGACTCCCTTGTGATGTTTCAAACTTTTCTTCTTCCCATCTGTTTCCAAGCACATCCTCTTTCGTCGGCAGCCGAATTATATATATATATATATATATATATATATATATATATATATATATATATATATATATATATATATATATATATATATATATATATATATATATATATATATATATATATATATATATATATATATATATATATATATATATATATATATATATATATATATATATATATATATATATATATATATATATATATATATATATATATATATATATATATATACTGTATAAGATAAACAAAGTTAAACTTGCTTCTATATTTCAGAAACGAAAACCGCATAACCGCATTTCCAAAAGAGCGATTGAAAATGCGGTTGAGGTTTTGGAAATTTTCATAACCGCTCTGCGGTTGTAGTGCAGTTATTATTTTTTAAAAACTGCGGTTGTGGTTGCGGTTGCGGTTGCGGTTGTGAAAAGTTATGCGATTGCGAAACTTGGCTCCATCACTAATATATATATATATATATATATATATATATATATATATATATATATATATATATAATATAATATATATATATATATATATATATATATATATATATATTATATATATATATATATATATATATATATATATATATATATATATATATTATATGATTAATAGGTTATTAGGCAAAATGTCATATAAATCTAAAACCTAATTTCAAGTTCATTTATACTGACAATAAAATTCTATGAAAACTTCTGAAGACATGATATCAAAATCATTTAGAGAGAGAGAGAGAGATATTTCTTCTCATAAAGGCAAAATATTTTAAATGAAGGTATCATTTATTCTTAACCGAAATGAAGTATCATTTTTCTACCGAGTATTAAATATAAAAGTTGTGGAAGGTCATAATTAATAAAGCGTGATAGATTTAGGTCATTTTTTTCTCTCATTTATCTATAAATGGAAATTATTGATCAAAATATATTCCTCTTATCTGTTTCCTTTCTTTCTTATCATTTATATTAAAGAAGATATTTTTATGTCTTTTAAATAAAACAATACTACTATTACTACTTCTACTACTACTACTACTACTACTAATAATAATAATATATTAATAATAATAATAATAATAATAATAATAATAATAATAATAATAATAATAATAATAATAATATAATAATACTAAAGCGGACATTCACCAAACAAAAGGGTGCTGAGCTCCTAAATTCTCCTAATGATAAATATTTCTGGCCTATTGCCAAAAATCTTTCTAACAAATTCTGTAAATTTTCCTTTCCTCCTCTTATTCGCTTTGATGGTTCTGTTTCTAACACTCCTACTGAAAATTCTAATCTCTTCGACCTCCTGTTTACTATTTTAACCTTGGACGACTATGGCAATCTTCCTACCATTTCTTCTCCTCTCAGATGTCCCATGCCTTTACCTATGATTGCATTTGATAATGTGCATAGGCTTCTGAAATCTACATATAATCGTTAGAAAGGCATTTCTTCCCTAGTTTTAAGAGAGTGTCCTTCTGAGCTGTCTCCGTCCCTCGTTCAACTTTTCTCTCTATGCCTCAATACTAGTAAACTCCCTCAGTGTTGGAAGCTCGCATTAGTCAAATCTATTCCAAGGAAAAATAACCACTCTGATTCTTCTAACTATTCGACCAATAGCTCTCACATGTATTCTGCCTAAGATCTTTGAAACCCATCTCAACTCTCATTTCTTGGATCATCTAGAATCCCATTCCTTTCTTTCAGATCATCAGTATAACTTTCGGCGTTCGAGGTCTTCTGCTCTTACGGGACCATGGGCAGATTTTTTCAATACTTTCAATACTTCAGAAGGCTTTTTTTTCACTGAACCGATTTACAATAATATTTGTTAAAATTCTCTCGCTGCGCGTTTTCCATGATTTGTGCCTATTTTTTATTTTTTTCGGATTGTAATACACTTTCTTCCTGGCCCTCTTCTTTCTGTTTACTTAGTTTTGATAAGGCTCTCCTTGTCATAGGGAGCGAAACGTCAACTCCTGCTTTTATTTAGGTTTTAGTGGTTTTAAAATCTTTATATATATATATATATATATATATATATATATATATATATATATATATATATATATATATATATATATATATATATATATATATATATATATATATATATATATATATATGGATGCATTCATAAACTATGCTGATATTTTGAATAAGCGTTAATAATGCAAGCGTTAAGAGTTATGGGAGCAATTTGAATCCCAAATCTTTTTGATCTTTTTTTTTATTACTATTTGAACGCTTTTTAAACAATTTAAAAATAAAAAAGTTAAAAAAAATGTTTTTAAGAATCTTCTTCAAACAGAAGAGTATTTTAATTCATTTCTTTGACGTTTTTTTCACTTTAGGAAAGAATTTCTTTTAAAGTTTCATTCACTTCGACAGGGAGTTTCATCTGAGTTTCTTTCACTTCAGGAGAGAATTTCTTTTAACTTTCCTGTATGAAAATGTCTTTGTTTCGTCTTTGCCATTTTATCACTGAAATTCTCGGAAACGGAAAACAAACTACATTTAAAAATTTCATCTTTACGATTTATTCATATAAAGATGTAATATTTTAATTTCATCCAGCTCTCTAAATATATATATATATATATATATATATATATATATATATATATATATATATATATATATATATATATATATATATATATATATATATATATATATATATATGCTGTGGTTTATGCAGCTGCGTCTGCATAGACAAGAGACTGTGTAACCTTGTAGAGGTGCAGAAGCTTAACCCTACCAGTGTTTATAGTTGGAAGGGACGCAAACCTCCTGTAACCTTCGGGGACTGAACACGGGATGGTACGAATTAGCAGTCTCGACTGGGTTGGGATAGGACTAGCAAGCCACCAACTGATTGACTTGTTCAAGAAACTCATATCTTGCCTCATATATATATATATATATATATATATATATATATATATATATATATATATATATATATATATATATATATATATATATATATATATATATATATATATGTGTGTGTGTGTTTGTGTGTGTGTGTGTGTGTGTGTGTGTAAGTAAATTATTTTAACATTGCAATAACTGCAATAAATGAGTATGAAAACAGAACACTGTATTTTTCTTCTTTTTTATTGCGGTTATGGCAATGTTCATTTAAAATCTTAAGAACGAGGGAAGGACAGAGTGAAAACCTGGTCATAAAATGACTTGATGGGAGATCGTTCGCTTGAAGATGTTCTTGAGTCGATTCAAACCTTTAAGGGTTCGAGGATAGTTCAACGGTAAAGCGTCGAGTTTTTGTTGTTCTCAGTCTCAACATGAGGTGCTTCGACCTCGGAGGAGGGAAGCCTTCTTTGTCTGTAAGTGCTTATTGCAATGTTAAAATATATATATATATATATATATATATATATATATATATATATATATATATATATATATATATATATATATATATATATATATATATATATATATATATATATATATATATATATATTCCTTCTTCATTTCCTGTATGCATTTTTTTAATACAATATTTATTATTTATATAAATACTCGTTGTTATAAAATCTATTACAAAATTTATAACTTTCTTTCCAGCTTTCAATGCACTTATGTCTATAAAAAACTAAACCTCCTTCTTCACTAATATACTTAAGTTTTCCCTGAGGTTAGCATGCATGGACACACACACACACACACACACACACACACACACACATATATATATATATATATATATATATATATATATATATATATATATATATATATATATATATATATATATATATATATATATATATATATATATATATATATATATATATATATATATATATATATATATATATATATATATATATATATATATATATATATATATATATATATATATATATATATATATATATATATATATATATATATATATATATATATATATATATATATATATATATATATATATATATATATATATATATATATATATATATATATATATATATATATATATATATATATATATATATATATATATATATATATATATATATATATATATATATATATATATATATATATATATATATATATATATATATATATATATATATATATATATATATATATATAGTATAGAAGTACATACATATAAAATCTGACAAAGCACTATGAACGTGCTATTTTTACATGAATATATAATCCCACAGGAAATAAATCAAAAGTTAAAACTGTAAGAAATGCTTTTGAAAGGACATCCGCCTTTTCTCTTCAGGGTTACGGTTTAATTAAAAGTAAATAAAAGAGAAAAAAAGTTACAACAATTTCAACTAGATGGTCGGTTCCTAAGTGATTCTGTTAATGATAGTTTTTAATAAAAATTAGTAAGAGTGATAGGGAAATGGGAGTTTTTCCACTACCGATACGTAATATCTCTCTCCTTTATGGGGCGAGAGCAAGAGCCATAGAACAATGGATTTTGGGAAAAGAAAGATTTAGTTGAAGAGGGAAAGAACTTGCTCATCCCATCAGCTATCACGGGTCCAACTTTTTCAAGAAACGACGAAGTGTCATCACTGTCAAAGTGGGATTCACTCCAAAAAATAGTTTGCACAGAAGGAACACAGTGTCCCACCCCAATTAGCCAGATTAAAGTGCCAGAAAGTAGGCAGGGTGGTTCTTCTGGGAAGAAAATTTTATACTTAAGGGCTTCAAGATTATAGAAAGAGTAACAAATGGGAGAAAATGCTGCATTTATAAAAAGAAGGAATAATAGTGAAACACAAGTCAAACGTATTTAAGAATTCGTTAAGACGATCAGGGATGCATGTAGGTTCTTAATTAACTGTTCGAGATTGCCTAGTAAACTGAATGATTTAGCCTCCTCTCCCCTGTATTAGTCTGAGATAAGCCCAACCACTCAGTTGGTTAGCCTCAGCATTTGAATGATATGTCACAGTCTCGTGGGAGGCTGTAAGTTTTTAAAAAAATTTAAAATCTTTTCCATTAGAGGAGCAGTAGCAAAAACACAAGATGATAGTAGTATTAGAAAGAAAGATTTTAAGCCATAAAATTAGGAGATTAAAGTTTCATCAGGCGTGTTACAAGAGTGTTATAGCGAAAATTGTAAGCTAAATTATACCTGCAGATATTTAGGTTCCAACAGAACAAATCCCTTGATAAGTGAGTCAAACAGAATAGAATGTTAGGATGAGAGGTAGAAGGTGATGTTCAACAGATTAAAAATTAGCTCATAGGCCAAGAATATTAGAAGGTCTCAGAGGGTCTCTAGTGTACCCTTGTCTCATATTGGAGTGTCTATGCTCACATTACCCTCCACTCCATTTCTTCCCATGTTCTCACAAATTTAAAAGCGCTTACTCATGCATTATCTTAAAACAAAAATAGCGAAATATAAAACTGCCCTGGAAATACGACTCGTCCACCCCTCACCCCATCATCACTTGGGAATTGGCTGCTTCCGATGTTGGGGATGGTGCCACCAAGAACTCGCTTTCGGATTGCCCTAGTGAAAGGTCTTCTTTCTTCATTAATTTATGCAACATTCGTGGTCTTTTTTCTAATTTCCCATTTGTCGAACATTCTTCTATACCTCATCTCTTGTAAGCTTGTAAGCGCTGACAACAGACCCTTTTCAGTTACCTACTACTGTCTCTGTCCTCAATTTACAGCCAAAGACGGATGTTACGCATATGTTCGCAACGATGTCTTTTGTTCTCGTGTCTATAATATGGGGTCTTCTGAATTCTCTACTTTATGAATTTAGCTCACTTGAAATTCTACTACTAAATTTATTTGTTCTGTCTATTTATCTCCTAATTTTACTGACTATGAAAAATTCTTCTACTATTTAAACTCCAAAATAGAACACATTCTTTCTTCTTCTGATTTCACTGAAATCGTCATTTTATCTGACTTAAATGTTCACCACCGCCAATGGCTTTAATCAATCTACTTCTCATGGTCCAGCTGGTGAACTCGCCTACTACTTTTCTATCTAGAACAACCTTGAGTGTAACTCTCTACCCGTACCCCTGACTGTCTTGGTGATAAACAAAACATACTTGAATATTTTCTAAACCTCTTATCCTTCTCCTTATTCTGTTAAACTCTTTCCTTCTCTGGGTTTCTCCAATCACCTTCTTATCTCCGTTACATATTCTATCTCTTCAAGTTTTCCTCAAGAACGACCCCCCGCCTTCGGTAGGACACGTATCTGGCACTTCGGTGTTATTAATTAATCTGACTTAAGGTTAAACTTCTCGGATTTCCTATGCAATGATTACTACTTCCGTGGGAGGGATCCCTCGGAATGTGCTGAGCGCATAACCGAGGTGAATCTCTCTGGCATGGAGGCGTACATTCCATTTTCTTTCTTTTCAACTAAATAACTACTCTACTGGTAAAGTCTGGAATACACTCCCTTCTAATATTTTCCCAATTTCCTATGGCTTACATACCTTCAAACGCCGTGTTTCAGGACATGTCGGCCTTTAATCTGACCATGATCCCGATTTGCTCCTTTCTCTGGTGGAAATTTGGTAGGCCTCTGGCCTTTGCCCACCAGAGGTAATATATATATATATATATATATATATATATATAATATATATATATATATATATATATATATATATATATATATATATATATATATATTAGGGATGGAGTAAAGTATCGGTATCGGCAAGTATCGGCATATTTTCCGATACCGGTATCGGTATCGGTATCGAGCTCTCAGGTATCGGTATCGGTATCGGCTAAAAATGATCGATACCATACCGATACCGATACCAGATTTTTTTCATCCCTTTGGCTTAATTAAATGGTGTAATTTTTAATTAATATTACGTAATATTTTGAAACGTCATTTCGCGATAATTTTCTTTCCAGAACATTGATATGTTGCTTGCTATTTACTTCTTACCATTTGGTTTGTTTTCTTAAATATTTTATTTTATTTTAATCCTTGATTAATCCGTTAGTAACATATTAAGATGGTAACCAAGGTACATGATATATATATATATATATATATATATATATATATATATATATATATATATATATATATATATATATATATATATATATATATATATATATATGTGTGTGTGTGTGTGTGTGTGTGTGTGTGTGTGTGTGTGTAGGGGAGAACGTAGCGCCGTCGAAAGCGATGCAAGTACCCTTTATTGGGCATAATCCGGGGAGTGACAGTATGGTCTAGACCAGCGGTTCTCAACCTGGGGTACGCCTGCTATCGATTGAGGGTACACAAAAAAATATATGGATTAATTAAAAAAGAATGTAAAAGGAAAAAATTAATAGAATATAGATTATAGAATACCAAATTAAGAAATTAAATTATTGTTCTATATATATATATATATATATATATATATATATATATATATATATATATATATATATATATATATATATATATATATATATATATATATATATATAAATTGGATTTGTGTTTGTACGAAGGGGTACGGAAGGAAAAAAAGGTTGGGAACCGCTGGTCTAGACCATTCCGTTTCACTCCCTAGCCCTTTGGTTTGTTCCTTTTCGCGTTTCACCTTCTCAGAGGGTCTCTAGTGTACCCTCGCCTCATATTGGAGTGTCTATGCTCCCACTTCTCCTTCCCCCTACTCTCTTCTCATGTTCCAAATTTACAAGCTCTTACTCGTACATTACCTTTATAATAAAAAAAAATTTTTTTTTTTTTTAAAAAAAAAAAGTGAAATTCAAAGCAGCCTCAGAGATGCTTCGAGGAGCTTCATCCAAAGAATGCCCCTCATCCACTCCTCACCCCATTATCACCTGAGAGTTGGTGGCCTCCGATGATGGGGATGGTGCCGCCAGGACCTTAAGTTTGGCTTGCCCCGGCGCACGTTGTGAGTTTTTAATTAATTTCTTTAACATTCCAGATCTGATAGTATTCCTCTTGCGGTTCTTAAAACTTGTGCTTCTGAGCTTGCACCCTGCCTTGGTAAACTATTTAGTCTTTGTCTCTTCACTTCGACCTTCCCTTCTTGATGGAAACGCTCGCTCATTTAGCCTGTGCCGAAGAAAGGGGACTCCCTCTCAACCCCCTAACTAACGTGCTATTTCTTTAACCTGCGTTCTCTTTAAAGTTTTCGATTCTATCCTTAGCAGGAAGATTTGGAAGCACCTTAATTCTTCTAACCTAATCTCTGATCGCCAGTATGGCTTTCGTAAAGAACGTTCTACTAGTGATCTTCTTTCCGTACTTTCTGACTCTTGGCCCTCCGCTCTTCTGGGTTTCAGTGAGTCTTTTGCTGTGGTTCTAGACATATCGAAAGCCCTCGATAGAAACTGGCACAAAGCTTTCATTTCCAAACTTCCCTCTTGGAATCTATCCTTCTCTCTAATTTTCTTTCCGGCAGTAATATAGCAGCTGTTGTAGACGGCCACAGTTCTCCCTATAAATCTATAAATATTGGCGCTCCTTAAGGATCTGTCCTATCCCCAACTCTTTTCTAATTTTCATCAATGACCTTTTCTATATTAATTCGTCTCCTATACACTCCTATGCCGATAACTCCATCCTTCATTACTCTTTTCACAATGAAAGACGCCCCTCCCAACAGCAGTTTATAGATTCAAGAAGTATAGATTGGAGTAACTGACCTCTGATCTTTCTCGTATTTCAAATTGGAGAATAGAAAACATGGTCGTTTTCAATGCCTCAAAAACTCAATTCCTCAATCTTTCTACTCGACACAATCTTCCACACAATTAGGACATCTTCTTCGAAAACACTCAACTCAAACCTTCATCTGTCCTCAATATTCTCTATATTTCTTTTTCTCGTGAACTTTCTTGGAAAGAAAGCTTCTAAGAGGTTGGGAGTTCTGAGGCGACTTCGTGGTTGCTTGCTCTTTATAAGGGTGTTGTTCGACCCTTTATGGAGTACGCCTCACACATCTGGAGTGGTTCCACACATACAGCTCTTCTCGAAAAGGTGGAGTCTAGGGCTTTTCGTCTTTTCACCTTTCCTGCTCTTACCAACTCTCTCCAATCTCTTTCTTCCCGTCGAATTGTTGCGTCACTCTCTTAATAGTATTGCTATTACAACGGACACCACTCTTCTGAACTCTCCCATCGCATACCTCCTCCATTGAGAAGGGCTCATACGACACGACTTTCTGCACAGTCTCATCCTTTCTCTGTCCAACTTTCCGACATCAGACTTAACAGCTATGCTCAATCTTACACGTACTCTACTAGTAAAGTCTGAAACACACTCCCTTTATCTGTTTTCCCAACTTCCTTTGAATTGAACACTTATAAACGCCGTGTCTTGGGTCATGTCAGCCATTAGCGAACAGATTTCCGACAGTTCCCCAACTCTGGTGAATATTGGCAGGAATCCGGCCTTTGTTCACCAGAGGAGATAATATATATATATATATATATATATATATATATATATATATATATATATATATATATATATATATATATATATATATATATATATATATATATATATATATATATTTTTTTTTATTTTTTTTTTTTTTTTATTTTTTTTTTTTTTATTTATATATATATATATATATATATATATATATATATATATATATATATATATATATATATATATATATATATATATATATATATATATATATATATATATATATATATATCAGTTAAAAATAAGTATCGGTATCGGCTAATTTTTAGGTATCGGTATCGGTATCGGTGAAATTGAAAGTCTTGGTATCGGTATCGGTATCGGTATCGGTAAAAAATTTTGGTATCGCTCCATCCCTAATATATATATATATATATATATATATATATATATATATATATATATATATATATATATATATATATATATATATATATATATATATATATATATATATATATATATATATATATATATATATATATATATATATATATATATATATATATATATATATATATATATATATATATATATATATATATATATATATATATATATATATATATATATATATATATATATATATATATATATATATATATATATATATATATATATATATATATATATATATATATATATATATATATATATATATATATATTATATATATATATATATATATATATATATATATATATATATATATATATATATATATATAATTTTGGAGATCGCCAAAGCAAGATGCATTAAAATTGGATAGAAAGAGAAGGACTTAGAAGATAGAATTTTGTGTGGAAAAAGTATAAAATTCTTAAGGACTTCGTCTCCATCTGCAGTCAGCACATATGACTTAGCCGAGAAGTTTTTGATAAATTGAAAAGGAGAACAGTTCGGGAAATTATTCATAGTGTCTAGTGCGCGGTTTAAAGAAGTTCACTTTAGATATTGATGAGTGTAAGCTGTAAATAAATATTTCAAAACTATAAAAAACTAAACAAAAATTTCTTTAAAGATTTTAATAAATGAAAATTGTAAAGAAATAATTAATTTTTCAGTCAGATTATGTGAAGCGACATAATATTAGGTTTATGTTCTTTTTCTTTTTTTTCAAAATTTGTAAAGCTTCATAAGTTTGGAGATCATGAAAATTTGCTTCTTCAACTTGGACAGAGAAGAATATTTAAGATCTTAATAACTTTTTCCGAAGATGTGGGCTTTATTCATCCATCTGCATGTGTGGGGCTCTGAAAATCCATCATTTAAAACAGTTTCTCTTCCCATCAAAGGCTTCACAAAATGCAAGAAAACATAACTTAGAGCTATCGCCATCTTACTGGCATAAAGAAAATGTATCATGAAGAATAGTTCTTCGCTCGGTTCTAGAGGCTGGGAACCCTCTAACCAGTTTTTCTCTATTCCCAAGTACAACTGCAGGAATTTTTTTTCCTGCAGTTGACACCACCCTGCAGCATGCGGGATATGGTGTAGTGTATAAAAAAAAAAAAAATATATATATATATATATAATTGTAAATAATATATTATCAAAACTGCTGATATTTTTTGTATTGGTACTCTTTGTTTGGGACTCGTTACCCATTTTGCTCTTTCGCTGCCCAGCTTTCTAATCCCAGATTGAAATGACATCATTGACTTCTTGCATTCACTCTCTAATTTCTGGACTATTCTTCTTTCTTCAATTTTTCACTCAATTTACTCAAAGTTTCAAAAGGTAAAGACATTTTATAATATATATTTATGCATTCTTATTAAGCATTACTTTAAAATATATATGATAAGAGTAATGAGAAAATAAGAATTTCTTTACCGGGATTCACATTTGCGAAGAATGAGGTTAGAATATTTGGTTTCGACTTTAAAGGAAAGAATTATTCAAATTTTGGAAAATAGATATATTTTTGAACAATTTAAAAATCTCCAGTTTAAGTGTAGGAAATGGAAATACCGAAAATTTGGAGGAATAAAAAAATCAAAATTAATTACAAGAAAATATGATTTTTGATATGAAGAGGAAAATCAATTTAAAACATTGATTGGGACAGAGATGGTAAAACAGACTGCCTGCTTCTACAAAGTTTCAAAGAATTAAATTTATAGATTATGTGGTTTTGAATTTTTTAGAAAAGAATTTAAAAGAAATATTATAAGGATTAACATCTAAATATAAATTACTCCCAAATGAAGGAAAAATAAAAAAATAAAAGCATCGACCTTTATGTAACAGATTAAACAAAATTATAAAATTTGAATTGAAAAGGAAAAAAATAGCAAGGAAAATTTATAAACGAGTTAATCGTAATATTCTACTGTAGTTAATAATCTGATAGAATCAAAAGAGAGATTATCCGTAATATAAAGCAGAGGCGTAGAATTAGTTCCCGTGTTGGAGAGAATAGAACCAAAATTATGAAGAGAAAGAAGAAAGGGAAATGATTTGGGATACGAGAAGATGCAAGAGTTTAATTTTGAATTTGCACCCAACAACAAAATTCTAAAGATTCCTCTTGTGGAACTTAGTTCAATATTTTAAGTTTAAAATTTATTCATAGAGTTTAGCATAATACAAATGAGTTTAAGCTGGATCAAATTTACATTTTAACTTTATACACACATGGGTTTTTTTTTTGTTTTTGTTTTATATATATATATATATATATATATAT
>SEYY01003630.1:62500-64028 GCA_009176605.1 Armadillidium nasatum
GTAGTTGGAGGACTACAGAATAATTTTTGGTTGCATCCTCACGAACTCTGAGGCTTCGTTTCCTTTCCATAATTAAAATAATTTAGATGAAAGTCGTAAATATAAACGGACTGAAATATTTTGTGTTGGCTGGTTGAAACCACTATAGAAGCTCGGCGGACACTCTCTCGTATAAGGCGAAACATGAGGGAAATGTTCTCCATGAAGATTAGTCGCAAAGAGAGAAATATACGTGGCAACATTAGCCGATGAATGCACAGAATTTTCCAGCGTATCGTGACATTCTCCGTAAATCATGCAGAAGCAGGAAGACAATCGGTTTATGAAACATCTGCGTACCACTCTTACAACACTCTGTATATATATATATATATATATATATTATATATATATATATATATATATATATATATATATATATATATATATATATATATATATATATATATATGGTCAGACTTCAGTTTGAGCTAGCTACATAACTAAAAAAGTACTTAATTAACGTACTTAAAAAAGAATTACATTTTTAGAATCCTTATCGAATTTCAGGTAGGAAAAGTGTAAAATGTTTGAAAAAAAATGTAAAAAAAAAAAAAAAAAAATGGTTTTGTACGCAACTCATGACGTAACAAACAACAACTGATGACGTAACAAACTTAAATTTGGTGTTATACTGAGCATTTGTCTACGGGGGGCTCTGCCCCCGGTACCCCCCGACCCGTGAGTGATGATGATACTGTAGACAACTTTTCCTGTAGAAGATTTGGGGTATTTTCCAATTTCGAAAGAATTGAAAAAAAAACGGACATTGCCAAACGCACGACTCTCGCTAGACTTAAAAATAAGTAAACTTTACTTCTATAAACTTTATTATTATTTTAAGGGCCAGACTTCGGATTAAACCAGCCACATATTTACAAAAGTACTGAACGTACGTAAAAAAGAATTACATTTTTAGAATCCTTGTCGAATTTCAGGTAGGAAACATTGGGAAATAAAAATAAAATCTTACAATAATAAAGTTTATATAATAAATTTACTTATTATTTGCTGTCGCGAGAATCGTACGTTTGGCAAGGTCCGTTTTTTTTCCAATTTTTTCGAAATTGGAAAAAATGGGAAATACCCCAATTCGTCTACAGGAAAAGTTGTCTACAGTATCATCATCACTCACGGGTCGGGGGGCCCCCCGTAGACATATGCCGGGTGTAATACCCAAATTTAAGTTTGTTACGTCATCAGTTGTCGTTTGTTACGTCATCAGTTGTCGTTTGTTACGTCATTAGTTGTATAAAACCAAAAAAAATATTTTTTTTTTAAAATTTATTTGCAAATATTTTACACTTTTCCTAACTGAAATTCAACAAGGATTCTAAAAATGTAATTCTTTTTTACGTACGTTCAGTACTTTTTTAAATATGCGGCTGGTTTAAACCGAAGTCCAACCTATTATAAGAATTTTTTTTTAATTTCCCAATGTTTCCTACCGGAAATTCGACAAGGATTCTAAAAATGTAATTCTTTTTTA